>ML093342.1:0-28091 GCA_003697995.1 Taxidea taxus jeffersonii | reverse complement strand
AGGCTCCCTGCCGAGCAAGGAGCCCGATGTGGGACTCGATCCCAGGATGCTGGGATCATGACCTGAGCCGAAGGCAGCCGCTTAACCAACTGAGCCACCCAGGCGTCCCTACATGAAATCTTTAAAAAAAAACATATTTTGGGGCACCTGAGTGGCTTAAGCCTCTGCCTTCAGCTCAGGTTGTGATCTTAGGGCCCTGGGATCGAGCCCCACGTCAGGCTGTCTGCTCAGCAGGGACCCTGCTTCCCCCTCTCTCTCTTTCTTCCTACTTGTGATCTCTGTCTGTCAAATAAATAAATAAAATCTTTAAAAAAAAAAAAAAAAGTAACGTATTTCGAGCATAGACTGAAGATCGGGCTATCTCTTGATTCCAGGGATGAATTAAAGGAAGTAGTCAAGTGACTTAAGATTTCAAACTTGTGATTTTTGAGGTTTGTGAAGTTGATGAGGTGAACACTTAGGGACATTTATTTAGCAAATACTTATTGAGTACTTATTGCCTGGTAGATAGCAGTTCTGGGTGCTTGGAAGATAGCCTGGAACAAGATAAAGTCCCCGTCCTCAATAAGCTTTTTTTTTTAATTTATTTGACAGACAGAGATCACAAGTAGGCAGAGAGGCAGGTAGAGGTGGGGGGGGGGGGGCGGGGGGAAGCAGGCTCCCTGCTGAGCAGAGAGCCCGATTCCGGGCTCAATCCCAGGACCCTGAGATCATGACCTGAGCCCAAGGCAGAGGTTTAACCCACTGAGCCACAGCTTTTATTTCAAAAGGGGAAGATGCACAGTAAGCAAACTAGAAAACACACTCCATATGTTGAGCCCCATGACCCTGTGACACATTGAGGTGGAGATTCATAGAAGAAGGTTGGGTGTTCAGGCTGCAAGTCCAGGGAGAAAGCAAAGCCTCAAGATACAAAATTATGAGAAAAGATAGTGGTTTTTAAGGGGAAAATTATTTGTATGTGAAGGATGGACAGAGGAAAATGAACTAGGAAAGCATTCTGAGGAAAAGCAATTAAAGAAGAAGGAAAACAGGGCCCCTGTCTGGCTCAGTCAGTAAGGCATCTGATCTCAAAGTTATGAGTTCAAGCCCCACACTGGCCTTGGAGATGACTTAAGAAAAAGAAGAAGAAGGAAAAGTCAGGTAGAATTAGAGTAGCAAAGAGGCAATTTTGAAAAACGAGAGTGTAATAGCAACAAAGGAATCTACAGTATCTGGTAACTCGGCTCTTTCTGCTTGTCTTGTTTTAGCTACCATCGTCCGTGATGCTGAAGTCTGAGAGAACAACTAAACCTCCCAACGCAGGGCTGCTTGGCTGCTTCGGACTCCAGAGTGATATGGAAGGAATTTCTGCACTTCCCCGCACAGCCAGGCTTGAGTCTTCTGGGATGTGGTTCCGGGCGAACAGCACTTCTGTGAACGTAGCATTTCACTGGAATGGGTAGTCATGTGCTGCTCTGGACAAAACTGAGCATTTTTTTCAGTGCTGTTGAACCCTGAGATAGCGCAGCATACTTGTGGGGTCTTCCTCACCAGCCACCCACGCTCCGGGCCGCCCGCACCCTCACCCCAAGATGATTGCCCATGCTGGGGCACAGTTGGCACCATTCGCCTTACCTGCTCTGTCCTGGTTGGGAGAGCCCCTTGTGCAGGCACCAAATTCCAGCTGTCAGATCTGGCTGCTGGTGGGAAGAACCTTCTGGAGGCCCCCAGCCTTCTGGCAGAGGGGCCCCCACCTCCAGGGCACACCTCCACACCACACTGGCATGTACTGTACCTCTCGTAACACAGCAATACAGGCCTCTTCAGGCGGTCCCGCCTCAGAGAAGCTCAGGATCTGACATGTTCTTCCTTTTCAGCACAAGTCATCCTGATTTTTATTTTTCAAGTTTATGGAAAAAAAAAATCTTGAAGAAGTGCTAGAAACTTGTGTTTTTCCTATCTATTAAGCAATCTGAGCTGCAGCTAGATTCCGGGTTAGGAAAATGAGAAAGCATATATGTTTTCTACAGACAAAACCAACACCAAAAAAGGCCTTTATTGTTAATGCCAACTTGGCAGAAAGCAAACTCATGGCTTAAATTTTATAAGCTGTTGTACTTTTGCCATACCAAATGAGATTCTAAATCATTCTGACCAATAAATGCATTCTCCTCCATAAAACAGAGTTGTGGCAACTCTGTGGGAGCAACTGTGCTCCTTGGACACCCCACCCCCCGCCTACCCCCTAAGGTCACTGTAAGGTCTAGGGACACGGGTGCTGGACTGGAAGGGGTCTCTGGAGAAGGAAGCAGGAGGGGCACCATCATGACCCGCTCCTCCTCCCTTCTCCTCAGTGCTGTTGGCCCTCTCCTGCTGCACGCTCCGCTCCCCCTTCCCTCCTGCTGACCTTACCCTCTCTGGCAGCTTCCCCCTCATGTACCCGCCCTCTGCCAGGCAGTCGCCAGTATCCTCAGTGCCCCAGCCTGGACTCAGTCCCTACCCCTTGTATTTGTAATACATAGTAACATGATTTCCTAAAACAGAAAATTCATTTGCTTTCTTTGAGTTTTTATTTTGAAAACCATACAGCCTCATCCTTTCCTCCTAATACCTGTCCATACTAAGTGAAAGAAAAAAAAAAAAAGTTCCTATTTAACTGACGAATGTGGCTTTTTTCCCCTTATTGTAATGTTCAGAAAACAGTGGCTGTTTCCTAGATTTCTTCCGCGGTCCCTGTTCTGTTGCAGCTGTTAAGTAGACATTCCTCATTTTCTGCTTTTATGTCCCTGTGATACTTGCTGAAAAATCAGAATATCACGTCCAAACAAAGGAGGTGAGGTGACCACGAAAGAGAGTATTTTCTCTCTGTATAGGGAATAGGGAAGTCTTCGGGTTTCTCAGCTACTGTCACCTGCTTTGCAGCTATGAAACTGGTGGGGCCACAGCTCCTTGGAACTCATTGCATTCAGTATGACTGCAGGAAAAGTGACAGTTCTACACAGTTGTCAGAGGTCTGTATGTCAGGCGGCCACACATATGACTTGTTCTGTCGGGTTGGTTTGGAGACTGGCTGATGCCAGCATTCTCTGTGACTTGAGGTGACATTTTCAAACCCTTCTTCCGCTGCCTGGTTTTGCCTTCATGTGCCAAGTTTGAAACAGGATTTGATTACCTGAGCTACTTGGCTGCTCTCTGTGCTGCCAAGGACTCTAGTTCGTCTTTCATCTCATCATGTCCTTTTGAAACAAGATGCTTTGGGGATCAAGTCTTTTCAGGTGTTTTTATATATATACATATACATATATATATATATAATGGATTTTGTGTTCCCTTTTTGTGTAAGTAACAATTCACAATCATAATGTAAAGAAGAAACAAATGATGTATTGTACTTCAAGATGTTTCCCTGATGTACAGAATCTCCTTGTAAAGTAAATAATTGCGTTGTATATCAGTCTTCCTATCAATATTAATTGTAAAGTATTTTAGAGTTTTTTAAAAAGCCAAACTATTATTCTGGTATGAGGTGCTTATTTTTTTTAATTTACCTTATTCTAAAAGATGTAAGCTAGCTTATAAATGATACTTAAAATGCTGCTAGACACCCTAAATAAGAAGTAAACGAGGGGGGAAAATAATACTAAGAATATGAAGTGTAGGGACGCCTGGGTGGCTCAGTCGTTAAGCGTCTGCCTTCGGCTCAGGTCATGATCCAAGGGTCCTGGGATTAAGCCCCACCTGGGCTACCTGCTTGGCGGGAAGCCTGCTTCTCCCTCTCCCTCTCCCACTCCCCCGCTTGTGTTCCCTCTCTCGCTGCCTCTGTCAAATAAACAAATAAAATCCTCAAAAAAAAAAAAAAAAGAATATTAAGTGTCACCAGAGGTGAGATCAGTCAAGTTTCTGTCTGTGCACACGAGTGGAAAAAGAATGGGCTGCAGAGAGAGGAAAGCCAACTGTGACCACCCCCCACCGTCGTAGTATATACCAGCTATGGCACCAGGTCCATTATCCTGTTTATCCCACCCCTAATCTAGGAGGTAAGGGGAAATATACTCCTGTTACCACGGAAGAACCTGGGAGGTAAAGTCCCCTCCTGAAGGTCAAGGCCTGTAATGACTCTTTGCATATATTCAGTTGTCCTACAAGGAGTTACCGTGTGTGAACCTACATAAGTAGACTTTAGGCTGATGGCACAGTAGGACAGACAGTTCCTTCCTCATGTACTCCTCGGGCAAGCAGCCCAGTTTCAATCCAGGTGGCGTCACCAAATGATTCACTTTCCTCTTGTCGCTTCAGAGAATGGCTTTGGTTAGTACACCACCCTTTACCAAGAGTGAAGAGAAACCATGAGTCAGGACTGCTCATGTCACTGAGTTCTATCTGCTCCCAGATTTTCCTTCTCCTAGCCCTCCAAAGACCCCACAGGGGCCAAAGCTCCAAAGAGACCTCACATTGCCATTGTTCTTTTGAGGTTAAGCATTGTCCACAGAAGGTGCACATTGCTCGGAGTTTACTGAAACAATGAATGAATTTAGGGTCCTTAGGGATTTAGATTAGTGTGCCCAGGCCAGGGAGGACTATAGTTGGAGACTGAGAAGAGGTAAGTACAGTAGATACCGAATGGGAGGGGATGGGATAGGAAGTATACCTATGAAAGGTAAGAATGCACAATGAAGAGAAGCCAAGCCCTGAAACCAAAACAGCCCAAACCACCATTTCAAGGCTCTATTCAGTTCCAGCTATAGGAGGCATGAAGCATTAAGCAAGAACCACCAGCAACCTGGGCCACTTGGTCCGTCTCCTGTGAGTAGCATTAATTTCTTGACCCCAACAAAGCCTAGAGGTCATCTGACAGAGACAAACATCCTCAATTTTCCTCTATCTGGCACTAAAGAGACACACACACCATTCATTCATTCATTCATTCATTCATTCATTCATTCAGTGTTTATCTCCTTCCTAACCACCACCCCCAGGAAAAAACAATCTTCCCTGGATCTTTTTCTCGTAAACCTATTACCCTACCTCCAGCTTGTCCTACACTCCCTTGACATAATCTATTCTAATGTTAATTTAAATTCCTGCACAGTCCAAGCAGTTGAGCTAAATGAGTGACAGGTGGAGAAAGAAGTGCTGCGGATGGAAACTGAGTAGTCTACTTGACATTGGCTTAGGACCTCTGGTCTGTCCACACCGCTGTCCATTTCTAAAGCCAGAGTCACCTCATCAAAATCTAAACTAAATCCAACATGAAATGGCTTTGCCTGAGGTCACCAGTGACTTCTCAGTTAACTGGCACATCCCAAACCTGTTTTCAGCTCCTGATGTTCTGCAGCATTTGATGCTTTGGGCCATGTCCTAGTCCACAAAACTTCTTCCTTGGCTTTTCAGACCCCACTGTCTCCCAGTTCTCTGATCATGCTTTCGCTGCCCTGGTGACTTCTTCCCTGACCAATATTTGTATGTCCTCTTGTCACTCTCCCTGCCCTCCCAAGGTGACATCAGCCACCACTCTTATTCTGACAACTTCTAAATCTCTCTGCAACTTAGATTCCTTGCTAGAATCCAACCCTATACCCAGTGCCCTTTGGGTATCTATACACCCAGATGTTCCCATGGTTAACTTTTCTGCACCACCAATGTGGACCTTACCGTTACCTTCACAGCCTACTTTCTCAACCATCAGAGTTAGAGGACCAGCCATGTTCACTCTCATAAGCCTAAAACTTTGGTATAATCTGCAAGTCCCTCTCTCTGCAGGTTTGGTGAGACAATAAATTCTGTGCACTCGCTACCTCAGAAATGTCTCTTGATTCCTAGATCTCCTCTTGCTTTGTTTACCATCAAAGTTCGAAGCTACCATAATATAATGAGACTTTATAACCTCTGATCTTTCCAATCTATCCTCCAGTATCCTCCAATATTGCCACTAGGGTTTCCTTTCTAAAATGCAAAGCTGGTCACAGCAATCCTTTACTTCAAAACTTAGTGGTCCCTAGTTGCCTGCAAGATAAAATTTAAGCCCTTGGGCCTGGACTACAACAGAGCTTATGATCTAGCATTGGCCCACTTTCTCGTCTTATGGAAAGGGTAGGTCCTTCTTCCTTCAATGTTCCTCATCAAGCTGACTTCTTCCCCTTCCCAGAAGACCACGGTCCTGCTCACTCCACAGCCGGCAATGCTCTCATGATCCACACTCCATGCCTTCTTCCCTCCACCCTCCCAGTTTGAGGTCAAATTTTAACTCCCAGGGACGCCTGGGTGGCTCAGTTGGTTAAGCAGCTGCCTTCGGCTCAGGTCATGATCCCAGCGTCCTGGGATCGAGTCCCACATCGGGCTCCTTGCTCGGCAGGGAGCCTGCTTCTCCATGTCCCTCTGCCTCTACCTGCCACTCTGTCTGCCTGTGCTTGCTCTCTCTCTCTAACAAAAAAAAAAAAAAAAAAAATTTAACTCCCAGGAAAATGCCTTCAGCCTTCAGATTGTTCCGTTGCTCTGTCCTCTGTGTTCTCGGAATACAGCACTTTAACCCACTGAGCCACTGAATACAGACTTTAACCCACTGAGCCACCCAGGCGCCCTCCTTTATAATTTTAAAAATTATTCAGAACCCCAAGAACTTTCATATGAATGACATATAAGTAGTGATAATTACTGTACTAAAATTAAAAACTGGGAAAATTTTTTAATGTATTTATAATTTATATACATTTCAAAATAATAACCCCATGCATTGGGGTTTTATATTTATATACATTTCAAAATAATAACCCCAATGCATGTTAACATTAATAATATTTTTTAATGAAAAATAACTAGTTTCTTGGGGTGCCTGAGTGGCTCGGTCAGTTAAGCATCTGCTTTTGTCTCAGATCATGATCCCAAGGTCCTGGGATGAAGCCCCACATCCGGCTCCCTGCTCAGTGGGGAGCCAGCTTCTCCCTCTCCCTCCGCCTGCCACTCCCCCTGGTTGTGCTCTCTGTCTCTCTCTGTCAAATAAATAAACTTTTTTTTTAAGATTTTATTTATTGGGGCGCCTGGGTGGCTCAGTGGGTTAAAGCCTCTGCCTTCGGCTTAGGTGATGATCTCAGGGTCCTGGGATCGAGCCTCGCATCAGGCTCTCTGCCCAGCAAATAAATAAAATCTTAAAAAAAAAAAAAAAAAAGAAGATGGATACTCAAAAGTTGAGAATTAATGAAATTAATGACTTTTAGTTTTTTCATCAAAGGCGTTCTTTAGGGGACACTGGCTCTATTTTTATTTTGCTATATATTTTTTTGTGGTAAAAAACACATGACATAAAATGTGCCTTGGTGGGTGGAGGGGATGGGCGGGGGGCGGGCTGCACCTGACTGGTTCAGTTCGAAGAGTTGGAAGAACATGGGATTCTTGATCTAAAAAAAAACATAAAATGTGCCCTTTTAAACCATGTTTAAGTATACAGTTCAGTAGTCACTGTATGCACACTGCAGTGTAACAGATTTCCAGTACTTTTTCATCTTGCTAAACTGAAACTCTGTACCTAATGAATAACAATATTCCCAGGGCGCCTGGGTGGCTCAGTCAGTTAGGCATTTGCCTTTGGTCATGATCTCAAGGTCCTGGGATCAAGCCCTCCCTCCAGTTCCCTGCTCAGCAGGGAGTCTGCTTCTCTCTCTCCCACTCCTTCTGTGTGTTCTCTCTAGTTCTCTCTCTCAAATAAACAAATTAAGAAAAAGAAGATGAAAAACAATATTCCCCCCTTCTATACACCCCCAGTCCCTGGCAACCACTTTCTATTTTCTACGAGTTTGAGAAACTGACTTTTTAAAAAAATATTTATTTATTTGACAGACAGAGATCACAAGTAGGCAGAAAGGCAGGCAGAGAGAGAGAGGAGAAAGCAGGCTCCCTGATGAGCAGAGAGCCCAATGCGGGGCTCGATCCAAAGACCCTGGGATCATGGCTTGAGCCGAAGGCAGAGGCTTTAACCCACGGAGCCACCCAGGCACCCCGAGAAACTGACTTTAACTGTAAACTTGTGATGATAAAAATGATACCAATACAGTTTGGTGACAGAGCTTCAAAGCATACTAAGGCAGGTTTTTAAATTTTTTAATTTGTTATTATTACTTTTTAAGATTTTATTTATTTATTTGACAGAGAGACAGCGAGAATAGGAACACAAGCAGGGGCAGAGGAAGAGGGAGAAGCAGGCCTCTTGACTAGCAGGGAGCCCTATGGGGGTCTCCATCCCAGGACCCAGGGATCATGACCTGAGCCAAAGGCAGGCCTTAACAGCTGAGCCACACAGGCACCTCAATATTTTAAGTTTAAATTCAATTAATTAATGTATAATATACTATTTGTTTCAGAGGCTGAGGTCAGTGATGCATCAGTCTTATATAATACCCAGTGCTCATTAAGGCACCAGCAGTTTTATGCATTTCACTTTATAGCATCAGTGCAGAGTCAACACAGTGAAAAAGGCAAAAAAAAAAGTCTAAGTATTACTATGAAATAGTTTTGACCTCATGAATCCCCAAGAGTCTCAGAAACCCCCAAGGTTTGACAACTTTGCTTTAAAAACCATTGCTCTGAGCATGTTTCACATCTTAAAATCTAGGTAATAATACCACTGTCTTTGAATTGCTATGCTAGTAAATAATCTACACAAAGAATTCAGCACAGAGGCACCTGGGGGGCCCAGTCAGTTAAGCATCTGCCTTCTGCTCAGGTCATGATCCCAGGGTCCTGCCTTGGGTATCCCTCCCTGCTCAGTGGGGAGCCTGCTTCTCCCTCTCCTCCCAGCTTGAGTGCTATCTCTCTCCCTATCTTTTTCTTTCTCTGTCTCACTCTCAAAAAAAAAAAAAAAAAGTAGAAATCTTAAATAAAAAGGGGGGAGCACAAAATCTTATAGGGGGAACACTATAAATATTTCCACTCATTATTACCTATTACCTAGTCTCTATTCGCTTAACACCATATTCAAAATTCTATCACATTTGCAACACTTCACGTGTAATATGTATCTCCAGAATTCTTTACTTGCCTACTTCTTTATATTAGGGGAGTGTGTGTTAAAATATACTTAATGTAAAATTTACCTTTTTAACCATTTTTAAGTGTACAGTTCATTTGTATTAAATACATCCATTGTTCTGTATAGGAGGGTTTTGATTTTAGCCAATTCCTTATTTATTTATTTGGGCCGCTGGTGGCTTAGTCAGTTAAGTGGCATCCTCCCTAGGGTCATTCCAACTCCGCAAAGCTGCTTCTCTCTCTCTCTCTCTCCCTGCTCGTACTTTCTTTCTCTCTCTCTCAGATAAATAAATAAATAAAATATTTTCTTTTTAAAAAATTTACTTATTTACTTGAAAGAGAACAAGAGCGCGAGATAGAGCACAGAGGGAGAGACGCTCTGCTGAGCCAGAAGCCCCACGCGGGGCTCGATCACACGATGCTGGGATCATGACCTCAGCTGAAGGCAGCCGTTTAACCGACTGAGCCACCCAGGGGCCCCAATAAATAAAATCTTTTTTTTTTTTAATTAGCCAGTTCGTGTAGAAGCATTTCTGTCCTATTTATCTACTCATTTATCAAATGTCTAATTTCACATATGACAGGGCGGATTCAATCGCTTTTGTGGGTGTGCATTTTGCATATAATTACTCCACAAAGCGTTGGGGGGCGGGGAGTGGCGACTTTATTTGAGCGTACATCCTCCAGATCGGGTTAGCTGATCGCTGAGAAGCGAATTTACCATTCAGAAAAGGACTACATATTTCTAAAGCCCGTTTCTGTCATTTACATTCCCTAACAAGGTTCCCGCGCGAAAGCCCTATTGTCGCGAGAAGGCTCCGAACCAGGTAGGGGTGGGGCTTAGGTCGCAGTGGTTCCCAGAACCCTTAGCGAATTTCCGGTTTCCTAATTGCGCAGGGCGATGCGCAGGCGCAATAGATAAACCTTGACTTCCGCGCGCTTCAGAAGGTATAAATAAGGATGCCTGGGGGTTTGCTCGGTCTTTTCGAGAGTTTCGGCTTTGCTTGGTGTGCGCCTGGTGAGTCTATTTACCCCTTTGATTCGTTAGTTAGGTCTAGTAACCCGGTCCCGCTGACCAGATTTCCTTTTAGGTTTCTTCCTCTCCAGGATTCCCTTCAGTGGTGTCCGTGCTAACTACACTTAGTCGTGCAGCAGAATTGGGCCGGATGTGAGCCGCTGAGGCCTCGCGAGCCGCGGATCTTGCTCATAATCTAAGGCGCTCGCGCCGAAACCTACAGAGGTGCCACTTCTTCCGCGGGTCCCTAAATGCGCGGCCCACCCCCGCCCTGTTGCCCATAGCCCGGCTTACGAGCTTGTCTCCCACGAGTCGGTGGAATTGCATGCAGGTCCTTTGATTCTGACACCCATCTGAGCTGAGGAATCGATTTCGAAACGGACGACTCTTAATTCTACCGCTTGCTTTATGATGTAGGGAGAGGTCACGACTCCTGGTGACCGGTTGATGGGTAAGAGCCGTAAATGCTGTGTCAGCGGCTCTGCATTTGCTATTTCTTTGGCAGTAGTGCTAATTGCCTGTTGGGGGTTGCAAATACGTTTGGGGTTCGTGGCAGAAAGTTCGTTTAGATCACTAACAAGAGACTGCTGATCGGTCTTTAACTCGAGTTTCATTGGCACTTGGGAATTCAGGGTCCACCCCAAAATGGATATCCTGGGGAGATAGCGGTCAACTGGTTGAAATTTATTTCTAACTCAATAGCTTGCAAGTTTAGTAAATTACAGTGACCAACGTGGATATTCCCGGGAGGTCACTCTCCCCGGGCTCTGTCCAGGTGGCCTACGGGAGCATAGGGCTCTGCCCCGTGACGTATGGTCCCTTTCCACGACGTTGGAGATGAAGCCGGGCCTTGAGTCTGCGCCTGCATATTCCTACAGCTTCTCAGAGTCCTCTGGACCATGACTGAGGAGACAAACCATGCAGGAAACAGCTGTATAGAGCACCCTCTATCTGGATCCAGGTTGACTGGAAAGAAAAATCTTTTATCAGCTGCTGTATTACTGGATTAAGCTCTTGCCTACCTTGTTTTGCAGGGATCGCTCAGGATTCCAAGTGAATTGATTCGAGGTAAGTAAACCAAAGAATTTGGGGTAAGAATTGTTTGTGGCTTGTGTTTTCCGGTTGATGTTTAAGTCACCCTAGCCCAGTTCTTTTTCATGAATATGTTCCTGCCATTTAATACAGCCAGATAGAAACTTTGCTGCACTTTGTTGACATGTTGATAGTTTTGTAAATGTATGCTCATATCTGGGAGGATAGCTTGTTATTCAGTAGAGGTTAATACTTTCACATTTTTGTCATGTGATAGGGTAGAAACTTCTCTGCTAATGGGAAAATTCTTAACCATTGGGGTGCATTAACCAAAGTCAAGATTATCAAAGTGTGCACGCAAATCATAGATTAAAAAAAATGTGCATACAACCTCAAAGTCTGTGTATGGTTCAAGGATTTGGTCTCCATTACAACCCCTTTTTCTGAGATGAAGATGGGTATATGTACCTGAACACTGCTAAGACCATGAGACAGTAGTAACAACTGAGTTTGTAACAGGCTTTTGTCACATTCACTTGTGTAGCATGGAATGGGGAAAAATGAAATTTCTTAAGTGTTTTGAGGGTGATGCTGTGTAATCATAGGCATTCCAACGTGGATACACCCGGGAGGTCACTCTCCCCAGGCTCTGTCCAGGTGGCCTACGGGAGCATAGGGCCTTGCCCCATGACGTATAGTCCCTTTCCACGACGTTGGAGATGAAGCTGGGCCTTGAGTCTGCGCCTGCATATTCCTACAGCTTCTCAGAGTCCTCTGGGCCATGACTGAGGAGACAAACCATGCAGGAAACATCTAATGAAAACTCGAAATTTTTAGTGAGATCATGAATATGAGTCTGATCATCTTTATTTGTTTTCATTCAGGAGAGAAGAGGAGCTTCACCTAACATTGTCTGTTAACACTTAACCTTTTGGGTCCTTAATTTGGCAGGGAGGGTTGGTAAAATGAATGATAAGTGCTGTTTTGTAAGATAAACCTGGAAGTTTGGAAGCTTGGGCATATTTGACCCTTTTTTTTTTTTTTCAAACTGCCATTAATGCTAAATTTGGGGAACATTTGGGAATGTTCTATGGGACAGGTGCCCAGTAAAATTTGACTAATGTGGACAAGACTGAATATGGGCATATCTATTTAAAAAGTCTGGTCCTTTGACCCACAAAACCCAAAGATTCCAGAATGCCTATGAAGAGAAAACTTGTCCTAAGGAAATTAAGATACTACTTTTCTACTATTCTCAAGCAAACTGGGTTTTCTAACTACATAACTGAATGGAGAACAGAAGCCTATGAGATCTTAAATATGTCTTAAAGATGCAGGTCTGCTTATAATGTATTTATGAATTAAAATAAAGATGACTACATACTTCTGTGGCTCCCTTTTTTGTGTGTGGAAATAATGACTGACAACTGTATTCTGCAAGTGGAGGTGCTTGTTTCAGGAAAACTACCTTTGCAGTTAATGTTTGGTTAGTTCTGCATTAACTAAAGAGGCTGAGCTTGTGTGTCTTGTCACTTGTGTGACAATGTATCACACATTCTCTTGTGGGGAAATGTGATTCCTACCAATTAACTTCATATGGAGGTAAAAGGTTCCTGGTTGCATTCAAAGTGGGTAGTGCTTAGAAAAATTTTGGTATGTCATGAAAGACAACATAACACCTGAACATGAATGTTCAGAGATTAGAGTTACTAATTAGACCAAGCCTTAACCTGTTTCCCACAATATAGTACAGGTAAATTGACCTTAACAGGACTGGGCATAAATGCAAAAATCACAGCACTGTTAAGGTAGTTAAGCCTCTACTGCCAATGTTCCAAGTGGGATTTAAGCCTGAGAAAATTGTCATCCTGCCTATGAGTGATGTGAGATTGAGTCACAATGGAAATCTTGTCAAGCTCATGTACTAGCTGCCAGCATTATAGGGCAGTTGAGACCCTGAAGGATGGGGACTAGCAGGGAACCATCTAGAAGGTAGAGTGTAGATCCAGAGTGGGGTTAAGTGAACATAAGGTGGGGAGGGGGGTTTTAACAGCCATGTGGCCAGTTAGAAGTCATCAGGGTCAAGTTTAAGGGAAGTGGGTGATCTTGGAACATCTGGACAGACTGCTTCAACCAGTTCAGGGCCAGAGGATAGAACTGGAGCTAGGTAAGCGTTCATAGCCATGATTATAGAAAGCTTGGGCTTATTTTTTAAGAAATACGACTAAGGTGATCTGTTAAAACTGCATTTGTACTTACCTGTGCCAGGCACTGTTGTAAGCTTGGCATGTATTCATGACTGAGGTAGATACTAGATTTAACCAATAGGCTAATTGTCCAAGCCAACAGCTGAGTAGAGCCTCTGCACAAATCCACTCTAGACTTGCTGGGAGGGAACTTCTGTACCTGGACCAGCCTTTTGTCCAGTTCTCACAAGCAGCCTAATGAGAGGAGGTGCTCAGTAAAATGTCTGCATGGTGTTAGTTTTCCCCTTAAAATCAGGCAGGAGTTAGTTTCTAGTGCAAGTGAACACGGTTAGGCAGGGTAACCTGCTGGGCAGGAAATAACATGCATTTTCCGAAGTGTAGGTGAAGCAAAGCTGTCAGTAGGTATTCTAGGCCCTACCCTTTAAGCCTCCTGCTTTCCACATACCTGTCTAGGCTTTTTCTTTCTTTCTTTTTTTTTTTTTAAGATTTTAAGAGACAGATCACAAAGCAGGCAGAGAGAGAAGAGGAAGCAGGCTCCCCGCCGAGCAGAGAGCCCGATGCGGGGCTCAATCCCAGGACCCCGGGATCATGACCCGAGTGCCACCCAGGCGCCCCTGTCTAGGCTTTTTCAAACAGGCTCTTCTAGCCTTTTTCTGAGTGTAGGCAGTCCTATCCACCATTGCTAAACTTGGTCTTGGAGTCAAAGCCTGCCTGTGTTTGAATCCAAATAGCACCACTTGCTGTCCATATGACCTTGGGCAAGCCCCTTAACCTCTGCCTCATTTTTTTTTTTTATCCATAATGATTAAAGTACCTACCTGTTGGGGTTCTAATGAGAAATTAGTTATTTTGTAAAAAGCTTAGTTTCATAAAAGTATGAGTTTGTTAAATGCCGCTTACAAGCAAACAACCTGGGATATGGTATCTAATAAATTTTGTCAAATAAATAGCTATTACTAAACCAGGTTTATCTCAGAACCAGCCCTCTTTCTAGGAGAGATTAAGGGATTAGTAATGCCCAAGATCACCTAACTAGTAAGGAGCAAAACCAGGATTCAAACCTACTTCCAAAACCATACATATTACTAGCTTTGAGCAAGACAATGGTGATACTTGTTTGCTCTTTTAAATATTTTTTTTTAAAGATTCTTATTTATTTGACAGAGACCCCAAGTAGGCAGAGAGGCAGGCAGAGAGAGAGGAGGAAGCAGGCTCCCCACTGAGCGGAGAGCCCGATGTGGGGCTTGATCCCAGGACCCTGAGACCATGACCTGAGCTGAAGGCAGACGCTTAATGGTCTGAGCCACCCAGGCACCCTAAAGATTTTATTTGACAGAGATCACAAGTAGGCAGAGAAGGGGAGGGGGAAGCAGGCTCCCTGCCTTCGATTTAGGTCAGGATCCCAGGGTCCTGGGATGCAGGGCTGGATCTCAGGACCCTGGGATCCTGACCTAAATCGAAGGCAGAGGCTTTAACCCACTGAGCCACCCAAGCGCCCCCAGTGTTGATGTTTGTATATTATTTAATACTCCATGCACCTCTGTAAAGTAGGTACTCTTTGTGCCCCTTTTGCAGATGAAAGTTGAAGTTGGAGGATATGAGGAACTTGTCCAAGTTAATAGCCAGTAAGTGGCAGAGTATGCATGTGAGCAAGGCAACTGACTACAGAGCCTATTTTCAATCTGTGTCATATCATGCCTCAAAAAATACTATTTCCACCTGGTTTAAACCACATCTTTTTGTATTAAGCTAATGAGCTAATGTAATAACCACTACACCGTAAAGCCTCAGTTTCAGTTGTAATGAATTCTAAACTTATGTGCCCAGTTTTACTTGACAGTGGAAAATAAAGTGGAAATGAGTAGTTTCCTGGGGAGTGAGAGCCTTTCCCTGGCCATGCCTCCCATGGCCATGGATGGGACCCACATTTCAATGATAGTACCTGACATTTGATGAAGATTTGCCATGTGCTAGGCATTCTTTAATCCTTTTTTTTTTTTTTTTAAGATTTTATTTGATAGTGCATGAGAGGGAGAGCACCTGCTGGAAAAGGAGCAGAGGAAGAGGGAGAAGCAGGCTCCCCGCTGAGCAGGGATTCCCCCCCCCCACAGGGGGCTCCATCCCAGGACCCTGAAATCACAACCCAAGCCAAAGGCAGGCACTTAACCAACTGAGGCACTCAGGAACCCCACATTATTTAATCCTTAAAAAAGCCTTATGCAGTGCAGGGAATTTTATTAAATCCATGTTCTACAAAAGGAAGACAAAATTAAGGTTATATCATTTGGCCAAGGCCACACCAAGTGGAACTTAAAGGTCTTTGTCTCTAGGGCCTGAATTCTGCACCACTGTCTTCACTTTTCCTTATAAGCACAACACCTTGGGGTGCCTGGGTGGTTCACTGGGTTAAGCCTCTGCCTTTGGCTTGGGTCATGGTCTCAGGGTCCTGGGATGGAGCCCCATGTTGGGCTCTCTGCTCAGCAGGGAGCCTACGTCTCACCCTCCTGCCTGCCCCTCTGCCCACTTGTGATCTCGATCTCTCTCTCTCTCTGTGTCAAATAAATAAATAAACAAAAATAAGCACAGCACCTTGAGTATTCCATCATGATAGTTGTTAGCATTCTAATGTGATTATTTTTAAACTGATGTACATCTAACTTACTAGTTGGGTCCTCAAGGAGTGGGACCATCTATGCAAGCTCAGTACCTGTACCGCCTGGCACATGGCAAACACTGGTGCTTGTTTTTTCCTATGTTCTATTGATTTCTGCTTTTATCTTTATTGTTTTCTTATGATTAGATGCAGTTTACATTCCTTTTCCTCATTTCTTTTTTTTATTAAGATTCATTTATTTGAGGGGGTGCCTGGGTGGCTCAGTCATTAAGAGTCTGCCTTCAGCTCAGGTCATGATCCCCGGGTCCTGGGATCGATCAAGCCCCACATCAGGCTCCCTTTCTCCCTCTCCTACTGCCCCCTTGTGTTCGCTCTCTTGCTGTCTCTCTCTCTCTGTCAAATAAATAAAGCCTTGAAAAAAAAAAAAAGATTTATTTGAGAGAGAACACTTGAGTGGGGAAAGGGGCACAGGCAGAGGGAGAGGGAGAGAATCTGGAGCAGATTCCCTGCTGAGCATGGAGTAACACACAGGACTCAGTCTCACAATCCTGAGATGATGACCTGAGCTGAAATCAGGAGTCAGACCCTTAACTGACTGAGCCACCCAGGCACCCCTCTTTCCCTCACTTCTTTTTTTTTTTTTAAGATTTTGTTTATTTATTTGACACAGAGAGAGAGAGATCCCAAGTAGGCAGAGAGACAGGCGGGGAGTGGGGGAAGCAGGCTCTGAGCAGAGAGCCCAACACGGGGCTCAATCCCAGGACCCTGAGATCATGACCTGAGCCAAAGGCAGAGGCCTTAACCCACTGAGCCACCCAGGCGCCCCTTTCCCTCACTTCTTAAGGTAGAAGTTGAGGTCATTGATATAAGAGTCTTACTATTTATTTATTTATTTATTTATTCAACAGAGATCACAAGCAGGCAGAGAGACAGGCAGAGAGAGAGGGGGGGGGAAGCAGGCTCCATACCGAGCAGAGAGCCGGATGAGGGACTTGATCCCCAGACCCTGAGATCATGACCTGAGCCGAAGGCAGAGGCCTAACCCACTGAGCCATCCAGGCACCCTTCTTTCCCTTACCTCTTAAGGTAGAAGTTGAG
This sequence comes from Taxidea taxus jeffersonii, assembly GCA_003697995.1. Classification (NCBI taxonomy): domain Eukaryota; kingdom Metazoa; phylum Chordata; class Mammalia; order Carnivora; family Mustelidae; genus Taxidea; species Taxidea taxus. Next base: position 11,125 of record ML093342.1, on the reverse strand, counting down.
GTCATTGATTTAAGAGTTTTCCTTCTTTTAAATAGAAGCATTTAGTGCTATAAGTTTCCCCCAAATATTGCTTTAACAATATCCTAAACTTCTGGTATGTTGTGTTTTCATTTTAATTCAGCTCAAAATACTTTCAAATTCCCTTTTGATTTCTTTTATCTATGGGCTATTTAAAAGTGTATTCATTTTTAAATACTTGGGGAGTTTTCCAGAGATCTTTCTGTTATTGGTTTCTATTTTAATGTCATTGTAGTCTAAGAATATACTTTGTACGACATGAATCCTTTTAAATTTACCAAGACTTGTTCTATGACCTAGAACATGGTCTATCTTGGTAAATGTTTCATGTACACTTGAGAAGAATATGTATTTTACTGTTTTTTGAAGAAAGCAAGGTGGAATGTGAGAACAGTGAAGCATTTTATAAACGTCAGTCAGGTTGGTTGCAATTGTTCAAGTTTATGTCCTTGCTGGTTTCCTGGCTACTTGTTCTATCAATTACCCAGAGTGGGTTATCAAAATCTCCAGCTAAATTTGTGGATTTGTCTATTTCCTCAAGAAGTTCTATCAGGGGGTACCTGGGTGGCTCAGTCAGTTAAGCATCTGCCTTCAGCTCAGGTCCTGATCCTAGTAGGGTCCTGGGGTGGAGCCCTGCATGGGACTCCCTGCTCAGTGGGAAGCCTGCTTCTCCCTTTGCCTCTGCCTGCCACTGGCCCTGCTTGTGCTCTCTGTCTCTCAAATAAATAAATCTTTAAAAAAAAAAAAAAGTTCCATCAGTTTTTGCTTCATGTATTGCGAAACTCTGTTATTAGTTGCATATATGTTCAGGGTTGTGTATTTTGATTGACTTCTTTATCATTTATGAAATTACTTCCTTTATTTCAGTAATATTCTTTGCTCTGAAATCTACTTTGTTATTAATATAGATGCTCCAGCTTTCTTTGACTAGTATTACTGGAGTATCTTTTCTATCCTTTTTCTTTTAACTTATTTGTATATTTATATTTAAACTGTATATCTTGGGTGCCTGGGTGGCTCAGTGGGTTAAAGCCTCTGCCTTTGGCTCAGGTCATGATCCCATGGTCCTGGGATCGATCGAGCCCCACTTCGGGCTCTCTGCTCAGCGGGGAGCCTGCTTCCCCTTCTCTCTCTCTGCTGCCTCTGCCTACTTGTGATCTCTGTCTGTCAAATTAAAAAAAAAAATCTTTAAACTGTATATCTTGTAGGCAGTGTATAATTGGGTCTTGCTTTTTTGATTTATTATGATAATTTCTACCTTTCACCTGGAGAGTTTAGACCCTATTTTATTTATTTATTTATTTATTTATAAAGATTTTATTTACTTATTTGATAGACAGAGATCACAAGTAGGCAGAGAGGCAGAGAGAGAGAGGAGGAAGCAGGCTGTCCACAGAGCGGAGAGCCCGATGCGGGGCTTGATCCCACGACCCTGGGATCATGACCGGAGCCGAAGGCAGAGGCTTAACGCATTGAGCCACCTAGGCGCCCCAGTAATAGCCATTATTAATTTAATTAAAATTTTTTGTGTAATTTTTACGGAATTTAACCCGCTGAGCCACCCAGGCGCCCCTAGACCCTATTTTTATATGATTAATGTGCTTTGGTTTGAATCTTACCATTTTTTTTTTTTAATTTGAGAGAGAGAGAAAAAACATGGGCAGGAAGGAGAGGCAGAGGGAGAAGAAGACTCCCCACTGGGCAGGGAGCAGGATTCAGGGCTGGATTCCAGGACCCTTGGATCATGACCTGAGCCAAAGGCAGATGCTTAATAAACTGAGCCACCCAGCACCCTAGAGTCTTTTATCATTTTGATACATGTTTTTTATTTCTCTCATCTGTTCTTTGTTTCTTTTGTCTTCTTATTCTGCCTTTTAAAAAATGAGTATTGGGGGTACCTGGTGGTTCAGTCTGTTGAGCATCTGACTTTTTTTTTTTAAGATTTTATTTATTTATTTGACAGACAGAGATCACAAGTAGGCAGAGAGGCAGGCAGAGAGATAGAGAAGGAAGCAGGCTCCCTGCTGAGCAGAGAGCCCCATGCGGGACTCGATCCCAGAACCCTGAGATCATGACCTGAGCCGAAGGCAGAGGCTCAACCCACTGAGCCACCCAGGCACCCAAGCATCTGACTCTTGATTTCTGCAGGGCTCCTGGGGTCCTGAAATGGAGCCCTGCATCAGGCTCCTCATTCAGCAGGGAGTCTGCTTGGGATTCTCTCTCTTTCTTTCCCTTTGTCCCTCCCCCCATGTTTAATGCACACTCTCTCTTTCAAATAAATAAGTAAATCGTTAAAAAAAAAATGGGGGCACCTGGGTGGCTCAGTGGGTTAAAGCCGCTGCCTTTGGCTTGGGTCATGATCCCAGGGTCTTGGGATAGAGCCCTGCATCGGGCTCTCTGCTCTGCGAACAGCCTGCTTCCTCCTCTCTCTCTCTGCCCCTCTGCCTACTTGTGATTTCTGTCTATCAAATAAATACAATAAATAAAATCTTTTTAAAAAAATGAGTACTGGGCACCTGGGTGGCTCACTTGGTTAAGTGTTTGACTCATGATTTTAGCTCAGGTCATAATCTCAAGGTTCCAAGATGGAGCCCTGCACTGAGTCCCGCATTGGGTGTGGAGCCTGCTTAAGATTTTCTTTTCCTTTCCCATTGCCCTCCCTCTTTCTTAAAAAAAAAAAAAAAGAGTATTTCTTTTTTTTTTTTTTTCCTGATTCTATATTACCTTCTTTGTCGGCTTACTAGCTATAACTTTGTTTTGTTATTTTTGGGGTTGCTTTAGGGCTCATAGTATACATCTTCAGCTTATAAGAGTCCACATTGGTATTCTATCACATCACTTAGGGTAGTATAAGAACAATATGTTTGTCACCCCACATTCTTAGTTATTGTTGTCATGTGTGTCACTTTTACATATGTTATAAAACCCAGAATATATTATTTTGTTTAAATAGTTTAAACAAAAAAATTTTTAATTTTTGTATAAAGATTTCATTTATTTATTTGACAGACAGAGATCATAATAGGCAGAGAGGCAGGCAGAGAGAAGGGGAGGCACAGGGAGCCCAATGAGGGGCTTGGCTGCACTGAAGGGCTTGACCTGAGCTGAAGGCAGAGTCTTTAACCCACTGATCCACCCAGGCGCCCCTAAACAAAAAATTTTTAAGAAAGAAAAAATTTTAAGAAATTTCCTTCTTAAAATTTTCTTTTTTTATAAATTTTTTTAAAGATTTTATTTATTTATTAGTTAGAGAGAGAGCAAGCACAGGCAGACAGAGAGGCAGGCAGGGGCAGAGGGAGAAGCAAGCTCCCTGCTGAGCAAGGAGCCCGTTGTGGGACTCGATCCCAAGACGCTGGGATCATGACCTGAGCCGAAGGCAGCTGCTTAACCAACTGAGACACCCAGGCGTCCCTCTTTCTTAAAATTTTCTTAAAAGCATTTTAAGAAAAAAACTTTGAAGAAAGAAAAAAATTTTGAAGAAAGAAAACAATCATTCAAAAATAAACCTGAGGGGCACCTGGGTGGCTCAGTGGATTAAGCCTCTGCCTTCGACTCAGGTCAGGATCTCAGGATCCTGGGATCGAGCCCCACATCAGCTGTCTGCTCAGCAGGGAGCCTGCTTCCCCCTCTCTCTCTGCCTGCCTCTCTGCCTACTTGTGGTCTCTCTCTCTCTGTCAAATAAAAATAAAATGAAAACAAATTAAAATGAAGGTGAAATAAGGGATTTTCCAGTGCCCTTCAATCCTTCGTATAGATCCCAATTCTCATCTGATATCACGTTCCTTGTGCCCAAAGTTCTTCCTTTAATATCTCTTTTACAGTGGTCTGATGGGTGATGAATTCTTTCAGATTTATATGTCTAAAAATCCCTTATTTTCACCTTCCTTTTTGAGAGATGGTTTTGCTGGATAGACCTTATTAGATACAATTTTGCTGGAGTACTTTAGAGATGTTGCTCTGTTGTCATCTTGTTTGCATTGTCTCCTTGTCTCGTTTCGCTGTATATCACATGTATTTCTTCTGCTTGTAAGATTTTTGATCATTGGTCTTAAGCAATTTGATCTTGATGTGTCTTGTTTTTCTGTGCTTGGAGTTACTTGAGCTTCTTGGATTTTGTGTTGGTCAAGGTTCTCCAGGGAAACAGAACCAACAGGAGGTATGTGTACAGATAGATAGATAGAGATTTATTTATTTTTTTAAAAGATTTTATTTGTTTATTTGGCAGAGAGAGATTGAGAGAGAGTGTGTGTGTACACGAGCAGGGGGAGCAGCAGGCAGAGGGAGAAGCAGGCTCCCCACCAAGCAGAGATCCCCCCCCCCCCAATACAGGACTAGATCCCAGGACCCTGGGATCATGACCTGAGCCAAAGGCAGACGCTTAATGACTGAGCCACCCTGACGTCCCAATGGAGATTTATTTTAAAGAATTGGCACACATAGGTGTGGGGGCTGGCAAGTCGGAAATCTGTAGAGCACTTTGGCAGGCTAGAAATTCCAGCAAGAGCTGGTGTTGCCGTCTTGGCAGAATTCCTTCCCTCAAGGCCTTCCACTGATTGGATGAAGCCCACCCACATCACAGGAGGTAATCTGCTCCTTTTTTTTTTTTTTAAAGATTTAATTTATTTATTTGACAGAGAGAAGGATCACAAACAGGCAGAGAGGCAGGTAGAGAGAGAAGGGGAAGCAGGCTCCCTGCTAAGTAGAGAACCTGACATGGGGCTCGATCCCAGGACCCTGAGATCATGACCTGAGCTGAAGGCAGAGGCTTAACCCACTGAGCTACCCAGGTGCCCCGGTAATCTGGTTCTTTAAAATCTACTGATTTAAAGGTTATCATATAAAAAAAAAAAAAAACCGGCCCAGCAACTTCTAGACTGGCATTTGACCAAACAGCTGGCCACAAGAGCCTAGCCAAGTAGACATACAAAATTAGCTATCACAGATCTGCAGATTTGTAGTTTGCACATTTTTTAAAAGACTTTTTATTTTTATTTATTTATTTGACAGATAGAGATCACAGGTAGGCAGAGAGGCAGGCAGAGAGAGAGGAGGAAGCAGGCTCCCCGCCAAGCAGAGCCCGATGCGGGACTCGATCCCAGAACCCTGGGATCATGACCTGAGCCGAAGGCAGAGGCTTAACCCACTGAGCCACCCAGGCGCCCCTATTTTCAGTTTTTCAAAAATTCTTTTTCTCTGTGTTTCATTTTGGATAGTTTCTATTTCTATGCCCTCAAGTTTACTAATCATTGTTTTTGCAATATCTAATTTATTGTTAATAGCAATCCAATGTATCTGCAATCTTAGATATTGTCAAGAAATTCACTTTTGGTCTTTTTATATCTTCCATGCTTCTACTTAACTTTTATGTGTGTGGAATAAAGTTACAATAACTTTCTTTTTTTTAAGATTTTATTTATTTGTTTATTTATTTGAGAGAGAGCGAGAGCATGAGAGCATAAGCCGGGAGGAGAGGGAGAAGCAGGCTCCCTGCTGAGGAGGGAGCCCCATGCAAGACTCAATCCCAGGACCCCAGGATCATGACCTGAGCTGAAGGCAGATACTTAACTGACTGAGCCACCCAGATTCCCCTACAGTAACTTTCAGCGTCTTTTACTTCTATCATTTGAGACAGTTCCTGGGCCAGGTTTAATAGCTTGTCCTTATAGTTTTTGTCAATAAATAAAACAATGATAGAATGTAAAAAAATTAAAATCAGTATATGGGTTCAGGATAGGAAAAGACGAAGTGGAGCCAAGAAAGGCTTCACAGAGATGGGGCTGGATGGAGCCTTGTGATATATCAAGAGCTCAGCAAGACAGGAAGGAAGGCACTCGTGAGGGAAAACAGCCCAGATAAAGGTGAGAAGATAGAATGAACATGGACATCTTCGGAGTACAGTGCAGAGGGAAAGGAGAAAATAGGAAATCAACATCCTGGGGCATTTGCCACCGATGTTCCAAGAACAGCAGTGAGGAAATACCTGAGTCTTTAAAGATTTTGAAGCAGGGCAAGTTCTCACAGCCATGATTTAGGGAGACTAATGTGGGGACCTAGGAGGAACAAAATGGAGGGGAAAGGATGAGAGGCAGGACCAGAGGCCAGGAGGGTGGAGCTTTAGACCACAGGGGCAGAAACAGAAACATGAGGAGAAGAAACGAAGAAAGAACTAGAAAAGAAGTTGAGGATGAAATCTTTACTTCTCAGAGAACCTTAATCTTGGCTGTAAGGATGGAGTTGGGAAGGGAGTCTAGATCCATACAAAACATGTTTTATTTTAGGTGTTGGGTCTTCTGGGAAGAGATATAGGGCTGAAACTTAGGGTGGAAATCAGAACCAGACCAAATGGACTGTCTTCTCCATTGAAAGAACAAGAGTTCTGTCCCCTTCTGTTGTGTGCTGACCCCAGAGAACTTGCCTCAGCTCTATGAACCTCATTTTTCTCATTTTCCAACAACCATGAGGTTGTGTAAGGAACAAATGAGCTCATGGACATGGGTGATATTTTTCTGTAGTTAGCAAAGGGTTTTATAAAATGGGTGATAATAATCATTCTTATAATTATATTAAGCCATGTGAATGAGTAAGATCTTGGAAGAAGACAGCAGAGAGATCAAAGATCCAGAGTTGAACCTTGGAGAAATTTCACAGAATATCATCCCAAAGAGGAGTTCATGATGGAGGCGGAGATAAACTTGGAGAGGTAAGAGACCCTGAAGGTGGGGAGTTCTTTGGGGTGGGCTCCATATTGTAGGAGAAATTCAGTTGGTAAATACTCATCAAAAGTGTCCATCTATTATAGACAAAGGGGAGGGTGTATGCTATGGTGAGTGCTGTGAAGTGTGTAAGCCTGATGATTCACAGACCCATACCCTGGGGCAAATAATACATTATATGTTCATTTTTTTAAAGTGTCCCTTGAGGGTGTGGGTATGATTGAATGACTTCAGAGTCAGAATCAACATGAAATGGAGAAAATACCCTTTTGCAGAGGTCCCTGCCCTGATCTCAGAAATCCCTAGCCACAGTCAAATTACCTGAGAGGTCACCTCAGGGAACACCTGAAATCCTGGACAGTTTGCATCCATCCCGAAGAAGGAGTGTGTTAACAAGAGAACCTAGTCAGCTTGATGTCTTTTTCCCATCTCCAGCCCCAACCCCAATCCATACCCTCATCTTCTTTCTTAGCTGGTCTCCTTTGCTTCTCTTGCCCCCCCCCCCATCCCCCCCCTCTTAGTTTCCCCTCCCACCAACTCCATTTTCCATTTTGCTCTAAAACAAAACTCTGCTCAGGTCACTCCCTTGCTCAGATCCCTTCCCTAATTCCCCACTGTCTCAGGATAGAAGCTGTACTCCTTAGACACACTAGGCCCTGCGTCATGATCTGACCCTCCACTCGAGCTTTCTCCACTCTCCCACGGGCACCCTCTGCTCAAGTCACACCTTGGCAGTTTCCCGCAACCACCCTAGGTTCTCATCGCTCCCTGTCATCGCAAGGGATGCATCTCCTAGATGTCCCTGCCCTCTTAGACTTACCTTGGAAAGCCTTTCTTAAGCCCCAGGCTGAGTCCGATGCCCTGCGTGGTTGTTGATGGTCTGATTTCTCATCTTTCTCTGACGGGGTCCCTTTTGAGAGCAGGGAAGATCAGTATCTCTTTGCCCCGTACAGTCCCTGCCCCACCAGATCTTCCCAAACAAACTCTGGTTTCAAGTGCTCTCTGGTTGTCAGTTCACTCTTCCGGATTTGGAGCCTCCCAAATACGATACCCACAGTCCGCGGGCCAGGGGCGGAGAGAGCCTGGTCAAGAGCGCTCTAGCCCGAGCGCGCCACCTGCACTTCCCGGGGCGGCCGCCAGGGGCCGCCGGGCTCTTTGTTTTCCTTTCTGGCCCCGGGTCGGGGCCGGAGGCCTGCAGAGCGCATGCTCTGGGGCAGTTCGCGGCCGGGCCGGCGAGCGGAGGAGTTGCTTGTGGCGGACCTGCAGCGAGGTAGGTCGCGCCCGTCGCGGGCGGCGGGTCGGGGCGGCGGGTCGGGGCGGAGGGCGGCGCGCGGAGCGGCCACAGCCGGATCCCTGGCGGGCCGGGGCCATTGCCCGCGCGCTCGTGTCGGCAGCGCCGGACCCACGTGAAGCCGGGCGGCAGGAAGGCGCGGGTGCGGGCGCGCGGGTCTCCGGCCCCGCGGGGCGCCCTGGCGCGGGCCTGGCCCCGCCTGGCTCGAGCGAGGGCCGCGCGGCCCCTGTGCCGCCGCGCCTCTCCCTCCCGGCCCGCGGCGCCCGCTCGGGCGGGAGATTCAAACCGCCCGAGCGCGGCCGGCCGGGCGCGCGCGGCCGCGGTGACCTCGCTGGGTGCAGAGCCGCGCGCCTCGCGGCCGGGGACCCGCCGCCCCGACAGGGGCTGCGCTTCCGGAGCGGGGAAAGTGGTTTTGTCCAGCGTTCGTCTGGAGGATACGTTCGGCCGAGCAAGGGGAGGGATCCTGCCCGGCCACAGTGTGTGCTTGAGGAGCGCGAGGGTAGGCTGGGGAGGGTCGTCTTCAGGGAAAGAAGTCTCAGCGTTAACAAGCACCAGGATGAAGACTGTTGACCCTTGGAGAGGTGTGCTGTGAACCCCGCATCAGATCATCTGTCAACCGATTATTTACTGACTGCTCCGTGCTGCGCTGGCAGGGCTGGGGAGTAATGGGGAGAAGGGCCCCGTATGGCCTTTACAGAGCTCCCGGTCTCCTTGACCCATCTGGGGGCCTCAGTCATTGGTCCGGGGTGTCATCGAAGTATGTGCGTGGAATCATTCATTCATTCAGGTAGTAATGGAGGTGCTCCAACCAAGTGTGACTTGTGTGCCCTAGCAGAAGTTGAGTGTATGGAGTGGTACAGGAACTCTTGAGGGGGCCACCCAGCCCTGCTCAGGAGGGTCAGGTTGGCTTCCCAGGTGAGGTGACTCTTGAATGGAGTTTTGCAAGGACAGTGGAGTTATTCAGCTGACTAGGGTGCAGTCCATCCAGGACTTTGCATAAAGGCATAAAGGTACAGGTGAGTGTTGGGGTTAGGAATACCACCGATTTAAGTCTGAAGTACAAAGAAAGGAGTAACAATGCGCATCAAGGGCTGGGTCTTGAAAGGTCTGGAGTGCAAGACCAAGAAGCCCTGGGTGGGGGTGGAGGAGGCAGAGAGGGTGTCACCCAAGAAGGGCATCAGAATGGAGTCTGGAAAGATGAATTCGGAGTTCACCTTGCTCTTGTTGCAAAGACATCCCAAGAGCAGGAATACTGTTCATCTTTGCAACTTACTACTTGGGTGCCCTTGGGCCCCCACCTAATCTCCCTGGGTGTTAGTTTCCTTATCTGTAAAATAAAGGTAAGAGGCATGTGGTGAGAATTACTAATATCCTGTATTTTTCATAAAGCAGTGATTCTAACATCGGTGGAAGCTGAGGCCCCTTGCCCGCAGGCACAGCTCTGTATACAAGGGGGCTCCTCTGGCGGGAAACTCCTGGAATGAAGTATGCCAGCGCTGTGCCCGGCACGTAGCAGGAGCTCAGGTAGCAGGAGCTCAGCGAGTGTTTGTTGACACATGAGACCCTCTCCTCCCTTTCCTCCCGAGGACCTTCCTCACAAAGAGATTCCTAAGCCTCTGAGACTGGCAGGCAAGTGTCTGCCTTCTGACATTGGTGAGGTGGGGGTGGTGGCCAGGACAGCTGCTCTGGTCAGAGAGGGCCCTGTCTTCCTTTGCAGAAACAAGGCTGTGGAGAGGTCATAGGAGGTCACAACAGGAACACCGAGCCCCTGGTAGACTGTCTAGTCTGGTGTGCCTTCATTCACCACATGAGGAAACTGGAGCCCAGGGAGAAGAGGGGAGGAAAAATGGAGGGGGTAACTCTGGCCCTGGTGGGGAGTGGTCAGGAGACCTGGGATCTCATTCCATCTGTGTGGCTTGGGTCACCTTTGCTGAGCCTCAGCTTTCTTATCTATAAAACCAGGGTGATCACACTTGCCTCCGAGGGCATCGTAGGTGGCTCTTAGTGGAGGTTGACTCTATGCCTGACTTCTGCTTATTTGTGACTATGTCTCACTCTTCTCCCAGACAGTAAGCTGCTGAAGATGGAAGCCGTGTTTGTCTGTTAGAGAATGAGAGGTGGGGGGCGAAAGATTGCTACTTATTTCTAGCTCAGACACTTAGTGTGTAGTTAAGAAAACATACCCAGAGTCTGTACAAAGGACTGGTTTGTACAATTGAGGTTATGCAGAAGGGTAATGGGTGCTGGGCTCCACATTTTCATTCATTCATTCATTCATTCATTCATTTATAGCTTCTTTCTTTCTTTCTCTAAGTAATCTCTGTACCAACTGTGGGGCTCCAACTCACAACTCTGAGATCAAGAGTTGCCTGCTTTTCCGAGTGAGCCAGCCAGGTGCTCCCAGGGCACCACCTTTTAGGGGTGCCTTCATCCCCTGCCCTGCCTTTGGGTTTGCTTACAACAGCATTCTGCAGTACCTAAAATCTTCTGTCTGAGAGACATATATTCTGAGGCTCACAGAGAACTCAGGTCTGTTCTTCCCCAGGTCCTTCAGTGGCTCCCACACCCACCTGGCCCATCCACTCAGACCAAACTGCCTCAGTGTCTTCTCTCTGGTCTTACCACCCTCTTCCACTCAGCTGGCTTCTGCCCTCACTTGTCTTGTTTGGCCAAGCTCATGGATTCTGGAGAGGCCTGCCTGGGCTGCCTCCACCCCTGCCTGGATCATGGCCTGCCTTTGGCCGACCTGGTTTTTGTTTTTAAGTCACATATACCTTGGTCCTGTTCCTGACTCTCTTTTACTGGCTGTATTCTCTGAGCCTCAGGCCCATCAACTGACTTAGGAGTGATAGTAATTCTTCAGCTTGTGGTGAGAAGAAGAAGGCTATTGGCATACAGAAAACAGAAGTGGCCGGTACCCGAGAGTGGCTCATATTTCAAGGAGTAGGTTGGTATGGTGGACAGACATGTAAGCTATAGAGTAGTTGTGGTCCAGAAGTCTGTCCCAGTTTCTCTGGGAGAGAATGGTTAGTTTAGGATGAGGGGAGGGACTAGGAAGGTTTACCAGTGGAGGTGGATTTGGGACTGAGTAGACATTCTTCCA
>ML093341.1:49393-65740 GCA_003697995.1 Taxidea taxus jeffersonii | reverse complement strand
ATGGATGGATGGATGGATGGATGGATGGAAGAGTGTAAGTTTGGATGGATTCATCAGTGGATACATACATAGATTAATTGATCAGTTGGTGGAAGAATAGTTTAGATAATAGTAGCTGGATCAATCAATGGCACAATGGAAAAGTGGATGTTTGGATGGAGGGATAGATGGACAGCTGGAAAAAGAGTTTAACTCTCCTGTGTGTGTAAGTTCCTTAGATTTTTAACAACCCCGTTCAGCAAGGAGTCTGCTTGTCCCTCTCCCTCTGCTCCTCTCCATGCTTCCAAGCACTCGCTCTCTAAAATAAATTTTAAAAAAATAAATAAAAAAAAGATTCTAACTACTTTAGCTGTTCCTCTGAATAGTGGATATATTTTAAAAGCTTCTAAGTTTGGGGATCTGCACCCTAACAATCAAAGGTTCTTTAAAGGAAATAGGTTCAGACTAGGCCCTGGCCCAAAACAGTTTCTGCTGGAACCATGGGAAGTGAGAAGCTTTTCTTCCCAGAGGGCCACCTTGAGGGTGGAGGTTTGGGTTGGGGGGGAGACATATTTTCAGTTCCAAAATAAATAATTTGTGCTCTTAGGAGCAAGGATTAGGAGGAGAATGCATGACCTTTATGCATTCAGTGCTCCCCCCAGCCGATGGAGGCCTCTGACAGTGCAGCTCTGTCAACCTTCTCTCTGCCCTGCACCTGACCTCCTTGCAGAGGCACTGGCCTCTTCATTCTTCTCCAGCCTTTTCAACAAAAGTGCAAGGGGAAGCCAGCAAAGCCCCTGAGAGCTTGAAACTTCTAGCACGCCTTGGTACTGTCTGGCCCTGCTCCAGGAATTCAGCTCACTTCAACAAGCATTTACCCTTGGCAAATGGCAAACCGAGGTAAGCACCATGAAGAAAAGAAGAAGGTGCTACAGAGCTTGTAGCAAGGAAACCTGATGTAGATACACAGAGTTCAGGGAAGGCTTCCATAGGAGCTGATTTTTCCACAGAGGCCTGAAAGTTGTCAAGAAGTTGGACAGTAATAGAAGAAGAACTAGCAGCCAGATGCGGGAAAGTATGTGCAAAGGCCCTGAGGCAGGAGGAAGTATGACTTGTTGATGGCATGGAAGGAAGACTGGAGTGGCAGGTACTCAGGAACCTGAAGAAGGTATAAGGGAAGGCTGGGAAGTAAGTGGGGCCCTGGGACCATGCGAGCAATGGGGACATAAGAGCAATGGGGAACAACCGAACAGTCTCTGGCAGTGTGTGACAAGATCATATTCAAGTTTTTCAACAATTGCTTAGGTACTGTGTGGAGAAGAAACTGCAGGGTACAAGGGCTGAAGTGGGAAGAATAATTAGGAAGCGACCTGTAAGCCAAGGGGACAAGGAGCACTGGGAGCATAGCCTTAGGGGAGGGTGTTGAAAACAGCAACAGCACACAAAAGACACACATATGTACCCTTGTCCTTGGTCATGCTTGAGTGATCTCTTTACCTCTTCTAGGCATGATTTGATTCCCCCTGAACACAAATATCAGAGGAGTACTGGTCTTGGGCTCTAAATCCTAAGGCTCATTCAGGTGGGTGCTGGAGGGACCCACTACCCACAGCTCTGCCCTCCTTTCTGCCTTCTGGCAGAAAGCTCATCTTCAGCTGCAGCCCGGACCTCTCCCCTTACATCCGGGCAATGCGTCCAGCTGCCAACCCAACATTCCATTCGGGTGTCCAACAGGCATCTCAAAGTGACCATGTCCACACCACGCCCCGTGACGCTCTGAAATCTCTCTACTCCCCACCTCCCAGCTCAAATATCACCGCGACCCCCCCATTTATCTAGTTCTCTGACCAAAATCCAAGGAGTAGTCCTGTGATCCCTCTCTTTTTCTCACACACACAGACAAACCCACAGGAAATCTGGACATTTCTATCCTCAAAATGTAACCTAGACCCAACTGTGTCTCACCAACCTCGCGCCCCCACGAGCCACTTCCCTGGACAACTGCACAACTGCAGTCACCTCCTCTCTGGTCTTGCTTCTTCCACTTTGCCTTGACACAGAGCAGCCACGGGCAGCTTCGCACAATATAGATCCCGTAAATGCCCCTGTGGCTTCCCATTATGTTTAGAATTAAATACAAACACGTTGGCCTACAAGACCTTGTATAAGCTGTCTCCAGCCTCAGCTCTCTTTGACGACCATCTCTCACCATTCGCCTCTTCTCTTACCCCCTTCTGCCACCCTGCTCATCCACCTGTTCCTTGATAATGCCAAGCACAGCCCCACCTCAGGGCCTTTGCACGTCCTGCTCCCGTGGATGTTTGCCAGGCCAGCCCCTCACTTTGTTCATGCCTCAGCCCAAATGTCACCTCCTCAGAGAGACCTTCTGTGACCACCCCAATAAAAACAGCGCCCCTGGCATCCTCTTTTCCCATGATCGGCTTTGTGTTGTCATGACCTTTATCTCTACAGTATACTGTACTCATCTGTATATCCGTTCACCTGTTCTCACTTGAATGTAAGCCCTACAGGGGCAAGGCTGTGTGTCCGCTTTGATCACTGGCATATCTGGGGTTGTCAGTTTTAGCAGATAAAAATACAGGACACCAGTTAAATTTGGAGTTTAGACAAACAACACATTTTTTTAGTGTAAGTATGTTCTATACATTATAGGGGGCACATTTAAGCTAAAAATGATTCATCATTTGAAATTCAAAGTTACCCAGGCACCTTGTATTTCTTTCTGGCAACTCTGGCTATATCCCCAGATCCTAGAATAGGGTGGTAGGTAGTCCCTAAGAGGCAGCTGAAGGAATGAATGAAGGCACAGTGCCCAAAAGAGTTTCCCCTGAGAGATCAATCTGGCAGAAGCTTGTGCCAAGAGAACACTGGGGTCCCCGTTTCCCTCAGTTTAATGGGACTCGTCAGGGATATCCTGAAATCTGGTGTTTCGCATAACTGCCGGCCCAGTCTCTAGCGTGCTTACAATAACTGTAATCATTTTTATATAAAAATGTTGCATCTGGGGCGCCTGGGTGGCTCAGTGGGTTAAAGCCTCTGCCTTCGGCTCGGGTCATGGTCTCAGGGTCCTGGGATCGAGCCCCGCATCGGGCTCTCTGCTTGGCAGGGAGCCTGCTTCCTCCCTTTCTCTCTGCCTGCCTCTCTGCCTACTTGTGATCTCTCTCTGTCAAATAAATAAATAAAATCTTTAAAAAAAAAAAAAACATTGCATCTGACTTAGTAGCTTTAGGGAAATTCTGCCTGTACATGTTTTTTATTTAAGAAAGAAAGAAGAAAAAATACTTGTAGAATATATGTTGTGTTCCAGAAAATATGTGCTTGGTATTTTTTAATCCAGTCACCACTGTGCCCCACCACTGACCTCCCTGAAGGTCAATGGCACCCACAGGCGTGAAAACACAAATGTCTGGCCAAGGTTGGGGTGACCTAGGGGTGGAAGACAAAACATCCCCGGGCTGGGAGGCCCAGGATCCAATCCAAGTTCTTCCTCTAACTCGTGCTGCAACCTTTAAGCAAGTCACCTGGGCTTCCTGTGCCTCAGTTTCTCCATCTGTAAAATGGAGGATGAATTGGGTCATACCTGAGCCCCTGTTCCGGCTCTAATATTCAAGCATTCTTTGATGCTCACCCCAGTGGCCTCCAGGGCCATCTTCATGGGTGTACATAAGACTCATGCTCAGAAGGACCCCACACTTGGTTTAGTGCTCTGCTGTCTTCAGATTCTTAATTTTTGGAATCGGGGCAGCACAATTTCACTGTGTGCCAGGTCCTACAAGTGACACAGTGAGGCACGATGGCAGACTACAAATAAATCACCAATTCTCCTCACGAACTCCACATACTGACAACGCCCATTGTAATAAAAGCTTGACTACAAAATGTAGGCACTGAATGAAACCTTTTTAAGTCTAATCTAAAAAGCAGGCACATTCTTTGCTACATTCCAGAAACAAACCCACCTCGACCTCAGACCATCCTGGGATGATCTCCCTACACGCTACTATTATAATTCAATATGCTAATATAATTTAGAGATATTATAATTTAGAGACAGATGCGTTTGGCTCCCACAGGCCTGGAACGTGGATAAGGCAAATGAAGCTAGACTCAAGAGAGTGCCAAAAAACTCAGCAACTGATGAAATGATATTTCCATAAAATGCTTTTAAAAATGAAAACGAGTGCAAAAATAAAAACAAAAAAGGATCCACGGTGAGCAAACGATGACAGTTCTAATGAAGACAGAATGAATACCAACAGGGCCACGCAGAGCCACACCAGGGCCTGAGGCAAAAAGGAAAAATGAGTAATACTGATCCTGTCTTTATTTAAAATTCTTATTTTCATTTTTGGTTCAGCATGGATTTTTGACATCAATTTTGATTTTTAAAATATTACATTAAAACGTTACTCATCTCGATTACGGAGTCTTTTGGCATGCCCTTCTAGTCTGCCTTCCCACCACAGCCATTTTCAGGAATGAGCTCCTTATGGATCAGGGAAATCAAGACAGTCTGAGAGCTGACTTCTACTCCAATCTGACACCTACGTGGTCTTTTAGAGCCTGCACAGGACTTTTCTGGTGTGAGAAAACAATTCTCCAGGAGAGGATGGCTGCAAAAGGCACAAGCCAGCCGCCCCCTCTCCCTCCGCCCCCTCCACCGGCAACCCCCCTCCCCAGTGCAGACATTGACCTTGACCATGAAGGCTCTGAGAGGGCAACGTTCTACTAAAAGCCCTAACCGGAATCCAGGTGTGGAATGTGAGAAGATGTTCCATCTGACAACAGAAATCACAAGTTTGCTGTAGCTTGGCCAAACCCATCCTGCACGCACTTTACGTTTGGGCTGCTTAGTCATTCTTTTCAATCCAAACTAACATTTTTTAAATGAGAGATTTGGGGGTTCCTAGGTGGCTCAGTCGGTTAAGCATCTGCATTCGGCTCAGGTCATGATCCCAGGGTCCTGGGATCGAGCCCCACATTGGGCTCCCTGCTCAATGGGGAGCCTGCTTCTCCCTCTCTCTCTCTCTCTCAATCTGCTCCTCCCTGTACTTGTGCTCTCTTTCTCTCTCTGTCAAATAAATAAATAAAATCCTTAAAAGAAAATAAATTGGGAGATTTTACATAAAAATCCCAATTTCCCGGGACGCCTGGGTGGCTCAGTTGGTTAAGCGGCTGCCTTCGGCTCAGGTCATGATCAGGTCATGATCCCAGCATCCTGGGATTGAGTCACACCGGGCTCCTTGCTCGGCAGGGAGCCTGCTTCTCCCTTTGCCTCTGCCTGCTGCTCTGTCTGCCTGTGCTCGCTCTCTCTCTCTCTCTGACAAATAAATTAAAAAAAAAAAAAATTAAAAAAAAAATCCCAATTTCCAGTATCTCCTAAAAACCAGGAAGAACTGCCCATGGCAGGTCCGTAGTCCCACGTGGACGAGTGGGCTGGAGGAGAGTAGAAGCTGCCCCCTTCAGATGATTCCATTGCTCTCAGGCCCCCACTCAGCTGGCCCGTGTCCCCGTGAGCACATGAGCTGGAGACCCTGGCTTCCAGGCTCTTGACTCCTCCCATCTGGTCCCTGCTCACCCAGGACACCTGGTTCTGTTTCTCTTCTTGATTCCTTGCTTTACAACACATTCCCCTCTGCCTCCCGAAACTGTTCCTCAGCAGGGGAGCAGCAAATTTACCTTTCTCTTAAACTACTGTCCTGGCTTCTGATCGAGCACGAGGAGCCACCATCACTCAGCCCGGGGAGCTTCATCTTCTACCAAAGCAGAGCCTTATACAGGCAGGCAGCAGGCGGTTGGCTAGTTAGGGGATGGAGCGCTGGTTAGTCTCCGCCAATCCCCACAACCATTTCTCAACCATCTGCCTTCTGCCCTGCTGTCACCCAGGCCATCCCCC
Organism: Taxidea taxus jeffersonii; assembly: GCA_003697995.1. Taxonomy (NCBI): domain Eukaryota; kingdom Metazoa; phylum Chordata; class Mammalia; order Carnivora; family Mustelidae; genus Taxidea; species Taxidea taxus. The sequence continues at coordinate 59,844 of ML093341.1, read as the reverse complement.
TAGATGCCTGTGCCCCCAGCATTAAATTTCACATCACCATTCTCTCCCTTGCTGTAGTCTTCACAGACTGGAACATCTGTGTTGACTTCATACTCTTTGAAGTCAGGGAGTGAGGAGGACAGCAAGCTGACTTCAGGGAGCTCACAGAGACCTTCCACCAGCCATCCTTCCTCCTGACCACACCTTGGCCCCCTAATAAGACCACAAGGCATCTCTGTCTGTCTCTCTTGCATTCCCCTGTCAAAACCATCACTAGATTTTACTTAACCCTTTAGTTACGTAACATGTAAATGGCATCCCATATGATTGGGTCTCCCCAAATGTACAAAAAGAAAAATCTTGACCTGACTTTCAAATGCAAACAAGCGTGTCTTTCTATATCTTGGATTTTCTCCATAAGACCTAGCTGGTGCCTTGCCCGTAGTGGAACTTCCGCACACACCTCTGGACTTACTGGTTCAAGTAGGCCATCCAGAACCCATAGGAAAGACCCCAGAGATCTGGTGGACAATGGACAGACTTGAAGGTTATAAAGCTAAAGGAAGGTACTAATTTGAATTTAAAACAATAAAGTGGCAGCTAGCATGAACTCACTGCTTTCTCTGAGCCGAGAGTACCACAGATGGGATCTTTAAACCTCCAAGTACCCCCCCAACCATGTGTAAGGATTACTATTACCCATGTTTCAGTTAAGGAAACTAAAGGCACAGAGTGGGTTGTGATGTTGCTTCTAAAGTCACACATGCCACCACGGAAATGGTTTTGTCCCACACAAGTCTGATACTCATTACTGAGTCACACTGTTCCTTGGTTATTAGCTAAGGGCGGATTTGCTAAGGGACATTTTGGACCAAGATGAAACGCTGAAAAATGTCTTGTGACTCCCGGTGATAGGAGCGGGTGAAGGAGGGGCCCACGTGGGGCATCTAGGCTGGGCTGAGAGGAGGATGTGTCTAAAGTGAGTCCTATTGTTCACAAAATTGATGGCGTCTACTCCAGTGCCAAAGACAGGGACCATTCCTGCAGGACCCCTGGGCTCCAGGGAACACAGCATGGGAACCACAAAGGAGAGCACTCTGTGGACCGGAAACCAGCTCTCTCCACCTCCTCTGCCCCATGCTGCTCCCAGCCATCATCATCTCCCGCGCCCCGGCAACAGGCACCCATCTGCATTCCGAGCACCTCTTCTTACCTGATACAGGCTGTTCTCCACTTAATGGCCAGTATGAGCCTTTGAAAAGATTAATAAGACCACACCCTGTGCACTTAAAATTCCCCTAGTGCCTCCCATTACCCTGAGAATGAACTTCTTCAGACTGCTCCAGCCCTGACTTGCCTCCCTGATCGCATCCGCACCGCGCCCCCCCTGCCCCCCGCCGCCAAATCTGGGTTCCAGCCTCCAACCATACAGGCTTTCTTGTTGTTCCCTCAATGTTCCAAGCACATCTCCAAGCACATCTCTCTCCTTAGGGCCTCCTCCTTCTGCCTGGATGCTCTTTCCCCCCAACATTTTATAGGCAGACACCATGTCATTCAGAGGACAGTGAAAAAGACATCTCTTTAAAGACAAAGGGGCCACTCAGTCTGAATCAGCAAACCCTATGTGTGGGTTAAATTGTGTCTTTTCCCAAAAATACATTCAATTCCTAACCCCAGGTACCTACGAATATGATCTCATTTGGAAAGAGGGCCTTTGCGGATGTCATCAAATTAGGATGAACTCATTCAAGCCGAAGGCTGGGATCCAGTGACTGGTATCCTTATAGGAAGAAGAGAGGACACACATACACATGAGGAAGAAGGCCCTGTGAGAGCAGATGCAGGGACCCGAGGGATGCATCCTGGCTGAAGATGGCCAGAAGTGGAAGAGATGAAAGAGGGTCCTCCCCTAGATCCTTCAGAGAGATCATGGCCTTGCTGACACCTTGAATTCCAAAGTTTAGTCTCCAAAAAAGAGCGAAAATAGATTTCTGTTGTTTTTAGCCACTCAGTTTGTGGTCACTTGTGATGGCAGCCGTAGGAAATGAATACTCCCACCCACTACACATGCATGCACACACACACAGCTGCACACACATATACATGCATACACATGTGCACAGATATACATGCATGCACATATACATGCACCATACACAACATGCATGCATGTACATATACAAATATACATGCATACACATATACGTGCACACATATACACAGTCACACATACACATGTGCACGTGTGCATGCATACACGTACACATACACACGTGCATGCATGCACACACACACAATATACACATGCATGCAGAATCATGCACACGCATACAACATACTCCCCCATACCTGCATACACATATGCATGCATGCAAGCGAATATACGCACATACACACATACACATGCACGCACCTATGTGTGCACACACCTGTACATGTTCATGCTCTTGCATGCATGCACTCACAAACCCATACAAATCAACATATACTTACATATATGCACACATGCACTCATACATGCATATCACGCGTGCACACACATGCATGTGTATGTGCGTGTACGCGTGCGTGCGCATGAATGTGTGCATACACAAAGCCATTCCCAGCTCTGTTCTCTTATTTGAGTCTCTAGCAGGATGCCCTTTGAAACTATCTTGGCTATTCCCAGGGTCATTTGCTTGGCTTTTGCCTCGTGAGGGCAGACTCTGTCTCACTCACTGCTCTGTCCCCAGCATCTGGGATGGTAACTGGCACACAGTGAGTGCCCTAACAGTGTTGATGAAAATGAATTAAATGGCCAAGGGAGCCTCTAAGCAGGGGTGAGAATGAGGTGGGCCATGAGGAAAGCAGTGGCGAGGCTGGCACAGGCCGAGGGAAGGCCCAAATGGCGTGTGTGCAGAGGAGAGGAGTGGGGATACACTCCTGGATACACTGGCTCAGGGAGCAGTGCCAGAGTCACCAAAGAAGCATCAGTGGAGCCTCAGCCTCCAAGAGGCTTGAAGGACATGGACCCAGGACAGCCCAATTGTGTGGGAGAGAACAGGAAATGGTAGGGAAGGAGATTGCCTAAAGTTACTGGTTGCCTAACGTTAGCCCAGAAAGTCAAAGCAGAGGAAGAAGACCCCCGGCCGCCCACCCCTGCTCCCCATGATGCAGAGGGCAGGGTCCTTTAGCCCCCACCTTCCGCTCACCGTTTTGCTGGGTGGTCCCACGGCTGGAAGCAGGGGACCCAACACCATGGGGCCCTGAAATGCCAAGCCTGGGGCATCAGCAGGGTCTGGGCCTGCCCTGGAAATGCCCTGACCACTCCCCAGCTCGGTTTCCTCATCTCTAAGCGGGGATCCTATTCTATACCAGCCTCTTAGGGGGTTTGTGAGAAGCCACTGAGATGATATGGGGAAAGGTCTTGGCCAAATAGAATGTTCAAGAAAGAGAAAACAGGTCCCCTCAGTGTTATAATCATTCAGCCTCAGGGAGTGACAGGGCAGAGTGGGTTGCATCCAAGCTCTGTGACTTAGCCGCATGCCCCTGGGGGTGACCACACCTCCTTGTGCAAGATGGGCATGGCAGCCATCGGGCTGGTGTGAGGTTAACGAGGTGGTACAAGGGAGACCCTTAGGACAGTGCCTGGCTTGTAGTTGGCAGCCACAAGTGGTAGCTGCCACCATGGTCTTTGGGGCCAATGTTTTGCAGGCGACAGCATGAAAGCTTGTGTCTGTTGGATGGCCCAGGAGGAATCCTGTTTGGGTCTCCAGCCTTTGGTGGGAAAATGTGGAAGTCAAAGGCCACTGTCGTTGTGAAAAGGAGGCCAAAGAGAGTGAACCAAAAAGATGGCACAGTGCTTCAGAGTTTTAAGTCTTAGTCCTAAGGCCTTCACAGATCACATCACCCCCTACTGTGCATCACCCATTCATCCATTCATCTTCTGGCCATCCATTGAACACAAAAAAAGTACTGAGGACCTACTAAGGGCCAGGCACTGTTCAAGGCCCTGGGGCCATAGGAATGAACAAGACATCTGTGGTTTCTACTTCCTGGAGTTGAAGTCTGAAAGAAGACATAGACGAAGCATGGCCAGTTATCCCAGTGTGACCAGCACAGGATAGGGCAGCACAGGGCGGGGACCTCCAATCCAGTCTGGGCGGTCAGAGCCTTACATCCCTGTTCTAACAAAGGAACAAAAATAGAAACCTGCCTGGCTTCTTCCAGGCAAGATGTGAAATACTCAGCCACTCATGTAAGTAGTCAGGGAGATCAAGCCAATGCGAAAATGCCAGAGAAAGGCACTTGGTAATTGGTTTTTTAATTTGGATTTTTCGGGGGCTGAGGGGGGGGTTGGAGGGTAAATATTGAACTAATGAATTATACAGTAATAATGACATCAATTAATTATGAAGTGGGTACTTTGAGAGTCATACTGTTCATTTAAAGAGTGAAACTCTCCATAGATTAATAAATAATTGCCATCCTCCCCTCCAAGGGTCTCTGCTGCCTTGGGACCTTCCCAGGCCACTCAGCAAACAAAGGGTAAAAACCTGCCCCAGCAGGGGAGTCTGCTGGGACTCTGGCCTCTGCTGTCCTGACTGGTGAATGCTCGGTTATGAACTATTACTCCACATATTATGACGGACATCCTTTTCTATGTGGGGTCATTGAGACATAGGAAGGCAAAGTTACCTGCCTAAGGTCATGCAACTAACAAGTGGCAGAGCCAAGATTTGAACTCAAATCGCCAGATCTCAAGCTATTAACTTCTCCACTGTAGAAGTGTCCTGGGCCCCATCCTAGACACGGAAGTCGACCTGGCCCTGTCCTCAGGGGGTGTACAATCCAGTTAAGGAAAGTTTGCCATAAAGGTAGTTGGAGGAGTTTCCCGGATAATGAGCACTTCTCTCTGAAGTTCTAGGGAAAGGAGAGACCTGAAGGTGTTGTGATGTGGGAGCAACAGAAGGGCTTAGCCAGGCAGAGGGGCCCCTGGAAGGGTCGCTGACCAGTGCAGGCAGAAGGCAATGCTGGCTTAAGAGCCTCCTGGCCACCTGGGGACTGTTTCCTCCTCTAGTAGAAATGGAAACATCACACCTCCATTCCCCTGAGCCAAGGCAAGAAACCCTCCTTGGTTCACTCTACTATTGAAACAAATCAGCTGCTGCCTCAGTTTCCCTGACTCTACTGATGATGCTTGTACCCTTCCCCTCCTTCCACACTGCTGTCTTTCCCTTCCAGGATACGTCAGGGAACAACCTGCCCAAAGAGCCCAGAACCAGGGTCAGGTCTGCCTCCACTCCCTCATCTGTCAAATGGTGTTATAAAGAATTAAGAGAATATTGGGATGCCTGGGTGGCTCAGTTGGTTAAGCGGCTGCCTTCGGCTCAGGTCACGATCCCAGCGTCCTGGGATCGAGTCCCACATCGGGCTCCTTGCTCGGCAGGGAGCCTGCTTCTCCCTCTGCCTCTGCCTGCCTCTCTGTCTGCCTGTGCTCGCTCTCTCTCTCTAACAAATAAATAAATAAAATCTTAAAAAAAAAAAAAGAAGAAGAGAATATTAATGAGTTCCAGAGACAACAGAGCTTATGAGACAACAGAGCTTATGGTCAAGAGGCTGGATTCAAAGTATGGCTCCACCACTTCCCTGCTGGGCAATGCCCGGCCAGTTACTGCACATCTCTGTGCTTCATTCCCCTCCTCCGTGAAAGAGACGGTAATTGTACTCAACAGACACGTTTGCTGCAATGCCAGGCATCGTAGGGCAAACTTGCTGGGTGACTTCAGGCAAAGTAGCTCTCTTGGTCCTAAACTGTCAGTCAGTAATAGCATTTAGTATGTGTTTACCTCATGTTCAGCACAGAGGTGAGTGTCTGTGTGCGTGATTTCATGGGGTGCTCAGGACACGCCCCCCCCGGAGGTCCTCACCATCACATTCCCTGTTGCAGCTGAGGAAACGGGCTTTAGAAGCCATGATCTTGCCCAACCTGTGCCATTGGGAAGCTCCAATAAGTTAAAAGTATACCTCAAGAGATTTAAAGCACCGCATCTCTTCAAAGAATCTTAGCTGAGACATTCCATTTTTGTCACCATGTTGTTATTTAGCATCTTCAAAGTAACAGGAATCACAGCTAATATTTGCCAAGTGCTGACCTCTGAGCATGAGACCATCATAGGGGCTTTACCTCTGTTATCTCACAGAATCTCACAGCAACTTGTAAGGGAGACATTATTACTGGTCCCATTTCATGGATGTGGAAACCAAGGCACAGAGAGGTTAAGTCACTTGCCCAAGGTTACACAGTTGCAACGTGGCCAAGCAGGAACTCTAATCCAAGCAGAAGACTGGGAGTTTGGGTCTGGGAGTGAACAGAGCGCACCCTGGGTTTGTTAATTCCTAAAATACTTTCCATCATCCCACTTCAGATAAAACTGAACACACCTCTTTCAGATCTTTAGTTTTTCCCAGGACCTTGACCCGGAGCTGCACAGCAAGGTCAGTATTTTCTTACCATGCAAATATTTCTATTCACTATTGCTGACCCCGCCCATCTGCAGGCACACTTCAGGTCCGTTCCTAGGATCATTGCAGTGTTTGAGTTTAAATGGGCCCTTTGGTTTCTCCCCAGGGAGACCCTGATGCAGGACACGGCTGAAGCCACTCATGCCAGCTGTCTGTGATGCCTATAATTGTATTCCGTGTGCCCGTTGCCTTGGCATGCCAAGTGTGGTTTGCCAGGAACAATGTGGTACCCTGTCTCCCACATGCATACACACACTGGCACGCTCATACTAACAACCCCGGCACACATGAGCTTGGCCTGGGGAGGGTAGGCAGTGCACGTGCACGTCCAAAATACACACACTTCAAAACCTGAAGGGACAAGCAAGTTCATAAACCCAGAGCAGAGGTGTAGCCGCACCAATAAAATGTGAGGCTTGTGTTAGATCACCCCATAAAACAGAAGCCCAGTTTCTCCTCCAAGCTCTCTTTCTTTCTGCATAGAGCTAAATGCTGCATTACTCTGTCGCCACCCCCACTATAACATCAAACACCATTCTTCAGTACGTGTGACAGTAAAAACCAATTTGTGTCCATAACACATCTGTCTGTAGGCTGGCTGAGAGCATGGCTTTTACAGATGCTGCCATGTTGGTAATGTCTGTGACCATTATTGTCATATGCTTGACCCCTAGCAGAGGACGAGATAACCTGGTGCCCGTAAAAATGTTCAAAGCATTGGCAGGGTCTTACGTTCAAAAGCGCAACTCAGCTAAAAAATATATGCCATTCAGATTCACTGTGGCAAAGCCCACCATTTACCTAACCCAAGGCAGTTGGCCTCACTTGGGTTTTCAAAAAAAAAAGGAAAAAAAAAAAAGAGCCCTTCAGGTTTATTTACTGAAATTGTCATTTCTTTTCCCCCAGAACTTTAATCAGCCACACAGAGCACAAAACCTACATTCAACTCCGATTTTATGACACGAGGCTAACTCCTCCTACGCATATTTATTTCACTTAACTCTCGCAGTCCTGCCCGCTGGGCAGTGCCCCCTGCTCCACGCGGGGCTGGCCTCTGAAAAACACGTCGCATTTCCTGGTTCCCACTCTTAAAGCCCGCTTCATTAGCGTGCAGCCTAAAGCCCTCTGCAATCCCAGCCAGATGGCTATTTTCATATCATATTCTTATACGTTAAGCCCCTCCCGTAAGATCCCAATAGTATGATTCCGGTGCTAACTCCAAGAGGAGGAGGAAAGACAGAGACATGGAAAGTAGAGTGTAATCAGATCGCCAAACAAACTGATGGTACATTGCACTTAAAAGGGGAGCCGGAGGACTGTATCCATTAGGCACATCAAAAAGGGGGAAAGAGAGTTGTTCAAATGTCCCAGGGCATCTGTTGCTCTAACTGTTAAAAAGCAAAAATCCTCATTACTGTATCTATTATATAGTAAAATGTCAAGTGTGTTCCCCTAAAAGAAGAAAAAAGGCTAAATGATGGTGGTGATGATGGTGGTGATAGAGCAGAATGGCATCTGCTGTCAGAAGCCCAGTGCTGGAATGGTTAAGCAGCCAGCGGTTAGCAGCACGAATCTCTCCCACTGTCCCACGGAGGGGACAGTCCTCACGACAGACCTGCCTAGGGAATCCCGCCTTGGGACGCCTCACTGCCCCAGCAAAGTAGCCTCAAGCCGGCTCCCCCCACGCCCAGGTCTCCCCTCCTGGGCCAGGGCGAGGGCACCTTGGCCCCTGCCCCTCTACCTGCGCCCCTAGGAGACGGCAGTCCCCCGGCCTCCCCCGCGACCTCAGCCAGGAGCTGAAAGCGCCGCCGGAAAGGAGCAGAAGGGACCGGGCTGAGAGGCGGGAGAGGAAAAGACTGAACCAGAAGGCGAGTCCCTTACCTTGGTCCACAGACCCCATGATGCGGAGCGGAAGGCAGTGCCCGGGTCTGAACGCAGCCTCTCTCTGCATCTGGAGGGGATGGGGCTCGGCGCGCGGCGGGAGAGGGAGAGCCGCGGGGGCCGTCCTCCCTAAAGCATGCTCGCCGGCTGCCCTGGCCCTGGAGCCTGCAAGCAGCCCGGGAGCTGCGTGCCCGCTGCCTCCGGGCTCGGGCTCTGGGCTCCCGGCTCCCAGCTCCGGCTCCGGGCTCCCGGCTCAGGCTCGGTCTCCGGCTCCCGGCTCCCGGCGCGGCTGGGCGCTCGGGCTTACTCGAGAGGGAACGCGACTTCCTTCCCCGCGCTCCGTGTTTATAGGCTTTCAATGCAGTAAAATAACGGGATTCCCTCACTGTTTCCTCCTGTTTATCCAGCGCCATGGAAACCGCTGGATCCCTGCCATCTCCAAAACTAAGGGCTTTCCTGCAAACTTCACACTCAGGAATCCATGACGTCGCCTCCTCCGCGGCCAGCCAGCTCCGTGGCTCCCTCGGCCGCCAGCACAAGTCCCTGATTGTTCAGAGAGAAGTCGGGAAGAGGGAGCAGAGGCGGCAGCGGCGAGCAGAAGGGGTGGGGGGTTGCAGGAGCTCGGCGGCTGTCTGCAAGGATGGCCCCGCCACCCTGTCCCCAGCCCACCGCAGCTCTTAGCAAACCGTGCCCCCACAACTCCGAAGCCCCCCTGTTTTGCAAGCAGGCCTCTCCCAGAGCCGGCTGCCCGGGGCTCAGGGCGACAGCCCAGGTGGTCAAGACCCCTGGACACTGACCCAGGGGCCCTTGCAGGTCCCTTGGGGCCTCTCTGGCTGCCCCAATTTTTTGTGTTCTGGGATGGTGGGGAAGAGGGAGAGCAGGAGGAGGGGGAGGGGGAGGGGAGGAGGGGGAGGAGGGGGAGGAGGGAAAAGAAATAAATAACGGTGCCTTGTGTCAACTCTCCAACTCCAAGATTTTTTTCTCTTGAGGAGTTTATTTTTAGATTCATTTAGAAAACCCAAGGTTTCCAGTGATGCTCAGAGGCTCCAGCAATAATGAAGTGGCCAAAGAGACGCGGGAACCAGGCAACCCATGTGTTTACACATGCTCTGAATAAACAGGAAAATAAAGGGAAGGGATGTCATGAACTTTGCACACTCTTCAGAAGAAGGTCCGTGGGATGCCACGCGTGGCTCCCACCAATGGGCCACGCAGACCCCAGTAGGCCTGAGGGGGGTGGGAGGTGCCGCTGTCAAGATGCTCTTTCTGGGTGCAGCCCAGCTAGGCTCCGTCACCTGCAACACTGGGTGGGAGCCTCCGGGCCCACAGATAGAAAGCTAGCTCTGAAAGTGGCCACTGCTGATACTGTTGGTCCGACTGTGGGTAGTACCAAGGCTCGTGACTCATCAGCACGCCCACCCCCTCACAGACAGACCACAACTTGAAGAGCACTGAGAGGAGCGGGCGCCCTCCAGGGGACCACTCTGTTTTCCAGGCCTCGCTGGGCTCTCAGACAGGACTTCTGCTGCAGGTGCTGTCCCTCCAAGAGCCACTGGGGAAACCCCCCCACCTCACCCTAGTGGCCTCCAGCCGTCAGACATACGGACCACTGTGCTCCCCCAGGAGCAGCCACAGGTGCCCACCTCCTGGGCTCCCAGCCTTGTACTGCTTTACCTTGACCAGGGGGTCCTTCTCCCCCACTTTGCAAAAGGGAAACTGAGGCACGCCAAGGGCAGAAGAACTTACCTCTTGCTTTATTTGGCAAATACCGGCGTGCAGCCTGTAAGGCCCAGGAGCAAATTCTTCTCAGTGAGCCTCTTGAGGAAGCCCCATTCCCCGAGGACTCTGCACCCCTCGTCAGAGGCAAAAACAGGCTGACCAATCATCCCGGTTTGCCAGGACTGAACGGGTTCCCAGGACACAGGACTTGCAGTTTCAGAGCTGGGAGAGTCATGGGCAAGCTGACACAAGTTGGTCATCTTCGGCATGAATGAAACTCGGCACTCGACTTCCTTTTGCTTCTATCCGGTCAGCGGGCAGACGGGGAGCCACTGTCTTCTGAGGACAATCGCTCTGCTTAGAAATAC
>ML093341.1:32245-44393 GCA_003697995.1 Taxidea taxus jeffersonii | reverse complement strand
ACAACTCCAGGTCAGGGGCCTTGCCTTGAACTTGACTGAGAAGGTCACAGCCGTGCCAAGGGAGCACTGGTGAACTACAGCAGCAGAGGGACAGTCCAGGGGACCAGGGGACCATAAATGCTGGAGGCCTCACAGATGGAGGTGGGGGGCACTGGTGAGCTTTGCCCCATGGCCTTCACCTCCCAGCTCCCTCAGCCAGAAACCTGGTGGCAGTCCTCCTTAACTCTGTCCCTCCCTCTGCTGCCACACTTCCCCTCCTACAAAGCTCTTGGATCCGTCCACCTTGCCTCCTCCCCACACTACCAGTCCTACCAGGGCACCCCATATCTCCCTCCTCACTGCTGTCCCTGCTTCTCTCCTGTGCCTGCCCCCTACTTAAGTCCACGCTGTCCTGCATGAAGTTTCGACACTCCAGAATCTAAATGGGGCACCCCATCCTGTCATTCTCCCCTGCTTAAAACCCTCCGTGGGGTTATAATTCCCTTCTGAATCAAGTCCAGAATCTGACATGTGGCTTAGAGACCTAGAAAACCTTCTCCACTCCTTCCAGCCATGGTGCTCACTTCTGAGCCCCTTGAGCCCTCTGTTCCTGCCCCCAGGAAATACTCAGAGCCCCATTCTCCTTTGGTCCTGCCCCAAGGCCCGGCCTTCCAGCACGCCTCTCTTTCTGGGCTCCTGTCCCCTTTCCTCTCTCCACTCTGGTCATTCCGCTGGCCTCCAGGGCCTGCCCTGGAACTGTACCTACCTCTCCCAGGAGCCAGGAGGGTCTGAGGACACCGAGTCTTCTAAGTGCAGGGCCCAGTAACATAAGCACTCGGTCCTTGTACTAAAACTATGGTCTTGCCACTCCAGACAGCAGCCATAGGAGCCCCCATATCCACCAAAAAGCCACTTCAGACGCTCCCCAGCCCCCACCGCAGAGGTCCTGGCCAGCCTCCCCAAAGGTCCCAGGGTGCCCGCCTTGGGGAGGGGTTCCTGTCCTCATGCAGTCCCCTCCCGCCCTGTGCCGCTCTGGGATCTTGCCCAGATGGTGGTACGTGGGTGGCTTCCGCGGCCAGGTCATAGAGACATGTAGTTTCTGCCTCGCCTTCTGGGTCCTTCCTGCTGGGGCAGCCCACTGCCATGTTGTGGGGACACTCACGTAGCCCCCTGGAGAGCCTCCCGCCAATGGACATGTCTTCAGATGATGGGGCCACATCACCCACCTAGGAAACAGAGATCACTGACACTCATTTTTTAAAGTTTGGAGGGAACGACAGATAGCTAACCAATGGCCTCTAAGACCTGGTCCTACACACCTGTCCAACCCCATCTACCCCACTGCCCCATTCCAGCCTCCCTGCCCTGGCCCCACTGCGTGGCTCTTGTGCTGGCTTACCCCTCTGCCCAGAACCCTCTGTCCCCTGATCCCTCATGGCTAGCTTCTGGCATCTTCTTGGTCCCCATTCTCATGTCATCCTATGAATGTATTCTTCTAAGACCCTCATCTTAGAAGTAGGGTCCAGCTCAACCCCACCCCACAAATCTCAACCCCAACCCCTGCTGAATTTCTGTATAGTATTTACCACCTACTGTACATTCATCCATGTCGTGGATGTCTCCCCTGCCTCCCACCTAAAATAGCAATTCTACGAGGGCAGGAACTTTGTCTTATCCACTATCTCCTGGGCACCCAGAATGATGCCCAGCATATGGTTGGACCTCCCAAAGGTTTGTTGAGTGGATAATATGCAATTATCTCCTCTGTTTGTTTGCTTGGTTATGACTCATCTCCCCACTGGACTGGGAGGAGAGGGGCATGCCCAGCTTAAGTGGGGCTCAGAGTAACGTCTGGAACTGATGGGTGCTCGGTAAACAGTCCCATCTCCTGTGTACAGAGTGAAGGCTACGCACTCACTCACTGTCCTCACAACAACCCTGGGGGGATGAAGACGACTATGCTCATTTTGCAGGGAGGGAAACTGAGGCACAGAGACTCCAGGCCACCAACTAGTAAGCAGCAGACACTGTACGAACTTGAACCACTGTAGCTGACACCGGAGTCACGCCTCCAGATCCTCTCAGCGTTTGTTCAATGAATGGCAGGGAGGCCCGCCTGTCCGGCCACCTTCTCAGCTGGCCGAGGAGCCCCTCACCCCGTCACGCGGCTGAGGGGGTGGATGAGATGCTCCGCCGGGGCTGGCAGGGGAGAAGGAACAAGGTGGTGGCTGGACAGCTGGAGAGGCTTTCCCCGTTTCCAAGGGATGGAAAGGTTCACCTCATCTGGAAAGAACTTCCCGTTCTGTGGTCGTGGCAAAGAGCAAGGTGTCTCCCCTGCCTGGTTCATTTCAAAATACATTGTCTTGCTTTTAATAGCCTCTCTGATCTGCTCTTGGAGGTTCTCATGACTGACTGTTCCCAAAATAATACCCAGCACCGCTTTTTTCCAACTCAGAAGTGCTGAATCTTGCTACCTCCCATCAGCCACTGGCTGCCACCGAGAGCCCTGGTAATCCCAGGGTCCCCCAAGCCGGAATGTGACCCAACAGGGAGGTTTCCAAGACATTTGGAGAGAACCCTGGACGTTCCCTGCCAGCTCATCAGCCTGCTGACAGCAAGTTTCCAGGGAGAGCCTGCCCCTCTGCGGGGCTCCCTCCACTGCTCCAAGATCGCTGAGCCGAGATGCGGCAGGAGGCCAAAGGCGGCCCTCGGAATGCCCCGGGGGCCCTCAGGGATGGGGAAGATTTTCCTAGAAGCTGGAGAGCTGACGTGGAGCGAGCGAGAGGGAATCAGCTTGGCTTGCCTTTCTCCCTCTGCGGGCAGAAGAAAAAAAGGGGGGGGGTATCTCCTTTGCATTTTTCTGAGAGCTAAGCTGGAAAGAGGCCTTCCGTTTGTTACGAGGACTAAGGTGCATACAACTCGAATTTTACTCCTCATCCTTTAAAAACCAAATGGGCTCTCTTGTCGCTTTGCTTATTTATTCAACATTGTCACATGCCTGCAATCTTCTGGGCACTGGGGATGCAGCCGTGACAAAAGAGAGGCAGAGGCTGCCTCTCCTGAGCTCACAGTCCAGGGGGGAGATGGAATGTGAACACGTGAATACCGATAACACCGTTGCATGGCGATACGTGCCAAGAGAAAAACAAAGTCGAACAAGAAGCTAGAAAGGGATGGGGGAAGGGGATGGTTTCAGCCAGGATGGTCAGGGAAGGCTTCACTGAAGAGCTGCCACTGAACAAAGTGAAATGGCAGAACTGATTATACAGATAGCTGGGGAAACACACTGACAACAGCGGAAACAGCATGTGCAAAGGCCCTGAGGCAGCATTCTCTAGGGCAGTGAGCCTGCTAGCACTGGAAATATTCATTACTTCATGCATTTGACAGACTTTCTGGGCACCTGCCTTGTGATCGTGAACTTGATGCTGGGGACACAGTGGGAAAAGACAGAGAGCACGCCTCTTCAGGGAGCTCTCCATCCAGTGGGGGCAAGAGAGGTCAACACACATTACAAAGCAGGTTGCTAGTCCTGCTAAGGGAGAGGCTTGGAGAGACACAAAACTCATGGGAGAGCCATATAACTTCCTCACGTCCACCTTCACGAACAGTGTCATCTACGTGGTGTGAATGACAGTCACCAAAATTTAAGGTTTATTCTACACTTTGCCTTATTCCTAGTATTTGATATGTATTTACTCATCTAGGCTTTATAATCTCTGAAAGAAGTTCAAATATTTTCCCTTTCAAAGATGATGAACATAGTTAAATGACTTGACCTAAGTCACATGGTGGAAAGGCCTGGAATCAAACTCTTAAAGGGACAGGGCATATTCTCCATTTCCCCTTCTTCCCTTCCTGCTCAAATGGGGACTCGATCGTAGGTGCTCAAGCAGCCATTTTGGGGCCAAGAGGTAGAAACTGTGTTAAGGAAGACAAAGCTGCCAGCTAGAAGGAGCTCGGGTCCCTGAGGATCATGGGGCCTCCATATTAACCCTAGATCTCCTAACCAGGTTCTTTTATAAGAGAAAAAAAAAATTTAACTTGGTTAGGCCACTGTTATTTGGGGATCTTCAATATAACAACTAAACTTGTCCTAAGCAATGTGGATTCCATTTTAAGAGTACAAAGACCTTGGGGTGCTTGGTGGGTTAAGCCTCTGCCTTTGGCTTGGGTCATGGTCTCAGGGTCCTGGGATCGAGCCCCACATTGGGTTCTCTGCTCAGTGGGGAGCCTGCTTCCCACTCCCCCCCAGCCTGCTGCTCTGCCTACTTATGATCTCTCTCCCTCTGTCAAATAAATAAATAAATAAATAAGAATACAAATACCTCAAGTACAGAGACATGCCATAAAGCGATCACATATGTACTTCAGAAAGATGGCCGTAAGTGGAGTTAAGAGTCAGGCTCCAGAGCCAGCTGGCCTAGGTACCAATCCTAGCTCTGCTTCTCACTAACTCTGTGACCTTAGGGGAGTTACTTAATTGATCTGTACCTCAGTTTCCTCATTCACACAGTGGGGATAGTACTGCCCAACTGGAGAGCTGCTGTGGGGAGTTAGCACATGTGATGGTATTGAAAATAGCACCTGGTATGGATCACCTGGGTGACTCAGTCGGATAAGTGTCTGACACTTGGTTTCAGCTTAGGTCCTGATCTCAGGGTTGTGGGATCGAGCCCCATGTCGGGCTCTGCACTCAGCATTGGAGTCTGCTTCAGATTCTCTTTCCCTCTCCCTCTTGCTCACTCTTTCTCTCTCAAATAAATAAAATCTTTTAAAATAAAATAAAACAGGGGTGCTGGGTGGCTCAGTGGGTTAAAGCCTCTGCCTTCAGCTCAGGTAACGATCCCAGGGTCCCGGGATCGAGCCCCACATCAGTCTCTCTGCTCAGCAGGGAGCCTGCCTCCCCCTCTCTCTCTGCCTGCCTCTCTGCCTACTTGTGATTTCTGTCAAATAAATAAATAAAATCTTTAAAAAAATAAAATAAAATAAAACAAGGTAACAGTTGGCACATATGAGGGAGCGCTCTCTCAAGGAGAGCTAGAAAAGCATGCTGGAACTTGCCTCGTCCAGCAGGCACCGGTAGGCACCTGGGAGCCCAGAGAGATGTCTGGAGCCGGCTCCGAGCCTTCACTTGCAGTCAAGGGAAACAGGGAGAGAACACTTGGATAGGGGCAGTCACCAGAACACAGCCGCTGGGCCCTGGGGAGCTGTATCTAGAGTCGGGTGCAGACCGGGCCATGCTGCAGAAAGCCACCTCAGCACAATCCAGCCCAGGAAGCCATGCCCCGGAGCCTCTTCTGGAAACAGGGGCAGGCCCCCCGCCGGGAGAAGCATGCTGCACGTTCCCCCCAGTGGGCTCTGTGGAAGATAAGAGGCCCAAGCTTCCTGAGGATATGCTCTAAACCTTCCCGCTGACTCCTCTGGGCTTGTCAAAATATTTCTTGGTGGAGCCATCCCTGTTTTTCCATTAATAAAAGTATTTTTGGGCTCCTGGCAACAATGAGTGAGTGTTACAAAAGAGGTTGGGCCTTCCAAGGTAAACACTGCTCATCCCAGGCCCGGTTGGTGGCTCTGGGCCACTGAGCAGAGGAGCCGCTCTTCGTGCTCTGGGGCTCCCTGCCTTCTGAGCCGTGATTGGGTCCAGGGAGAGCAGACTCCGGGGCTGGCAGCCTCCGCAGGGAAGACAGAGCCTCATGCTAGAGCAGGGGCACAGGGCACTGTTGTTCAGGATCCCGGGCCTTTCCTAGTGCAAAGCACGCCCCCTCTACTTATATGAAATGCTGGCACTGTCCAAACCGATCTGGAGGGCGGCAGTCACACCAGCAGCTCCCTGGACACAGCATGGGGGGTTGGGGGGCATCACTATGAAAGGCAACAGAGACGTTCTGCATTGGCTGATTGAACTGTACACTTAAAACCTGCATTTCATCATACATAAATTAAAATTAGTAAAGCCAGGGCACCTGGGTGGCTCAGTGGGTTAAAGCCTCTGCCTTTGGCTCGGGTCGCGATCCCGGGGTCCCGGGATCAAGTCCCGCATCGGGCTCTCTGCTCAGTGGGGAGCCTGCTTCCCCCTCCCTCTCTGCCTGCCTCTGCCTCTTGTGATCTCTGTCTGTGAAATAAATAAATAAAATCTTTAAAAAAATTTAAAAAAAAAATTAGTAAAGCCAACATAAAAAAAAATGCCAACTTTCTGCTCAGGGTGCTAATTCTTCCTACAATTTCTTTGGTCTAAGTCAGGGGTTAACAAACTATTACCAAATATGGCCTGTTGCCTGCTTTTATAAATAAAGTTTTATTGGAACGCCTGCATTACTTTATGGACCATCTATGGCCGTGTTCACGATAAAATGGCAGAGCGGTACAACTGACTTGCAACACAGAATATAAGATCTATGAGATGAAAATGTCTTAAATCTGGCCCTTCACAAAGTTTGTTGACCCAGCTCTAGAGAAAAACTAGGAGCCGAATACTCCTTTAGATGCCTCTGTTTTCAGGATCAAATGCACCCAAACTCCCAACCTCTTTATCCCCAAACCGCTCCAGTCCCCAGCTCACTTGCGTGCCTGGCAACTTCTCCCAGTGGCAGGCAGATGTGGGGAGAGCCAAGTCCTCTGGAGGATCTCTCTGTTTGCCCCATTTGGGAACCATTTGACGTGTCTTTAGAAGCGCCTTTTGCAGCCCAGGCTTTAACGTTGGGAGCTTGAGTGGGTGAATCAAGCATCAAGGGGACAGTCGTCCCACAGAACCCGGCCCCATGCAGCAGGAGAGGGTAGTGTGGCAGCACTCCCTGGGGAGTCTTTATATTCCACGAATTACATTTCTCTCTGTCCTTCCTTCCTTTTCCTCCTCCCATCCTTCTCTCCCTCATTCCTTCCTTTTGCAAAGACACTGCAGTCGACCGAATTGTTTACATGGGCGACTTTCGTGGCACTGACTCACCCTGGAGTCAGGAAGCTGTGTACTATTGCACTGTCATCAGCTGCAAGAGTAAAAGTAAAATGAAAAAACAAAATGGGGGCTGTGAGCAAAAGGCTCCAGGGAGGGCGTGCCTCCCACCGCCCTCTGTCCTCCAATCTGCAGTCAGAGCATGGAACGCAGGAGACAGACAATCTCAAGGTCCCCAATCCTGAACAGTCCTGAAGCCCTGACTCAGGGGAGGGGGGATCTTGGGGCGAGAGGGACCTTATGCCATGGCCTGCTGGAGGAACCTTCTTCAGGCAGGTCCCTCTAAATATTCATCCCTTTGCCCCTAGCCCCTAATGTCCCCGCCCACTTCTGGAATAAGTACTCCAATTCTTACTGTGGGATCAGACCTTTCTGACTCTATCCCCAGCTCTTGGGATAAGCAGGGGACCCAGGGCCAGCTAATCAGCATTCGGACTGATTGGCTCAGGTCAGTGAGAATCAGTCCCGGGACTTTAATTTGAACTGTTAGAAAAGAGAATGCTACTCACACATACATTCTCTCTTTCCTCCTGAGATGGACAGATATTTGCCTGGAATCATCATCAGCTATCTTGATGTCTTGCATTCTATATAGCAAGATGTCAGAGGATGTAGGCAACATAGAGAAAGGCCAAGAGATTGAAAGAGATTAAGTGTTGCTGACAACATCTGAGCCCCTGGATCCAGCCATACCTGCAGCCTCAATAAACTTCATTAGCCTCTCATGTATATGAAGACATTTCTTTTTCACTTAAGCCACTTTGAGTTAGGTCTTCTGTCATTTGCAACATCTTCTCTTTCATCTACAGGAGTTTGAAACCTGGGAATGGGGCCCCAGTTGCTTGCTACCAAGAAAGACAAGGGCAAACTAAGGGAAATGCAGAGAAATGGAGCCAGAGCTTTTTTTTTTTTTAAGATTTTATTTATTTATTTGATAGAGAGAGATCACAAGTAGGCAGAGAGGCAGAGAGAGAGAGGAGGAAGCAGGCTGTCCGCAGAGCAGAGAGCCCGATGCGGGGCTCGATCCCACGACCCTGGGATCATGACCTGAGCCAAAGGCAGCAGCTTTAACACACTGAGCCACCCAGGCGCCCCAGAGCCAGAGCTTTGATCATGCAATTCCTGAAGCCCATCTTATTGCTGACGTTCTTGATGATGAGATCACACGCTTCCTCTGAAGGCCGTCAGTTCAAGCCAGTTTGAGTCAGGCTTTGCATTACTTGTGGCCAAAAGTGTCCCAAGCAGCATGCCCTGTTTTCTTTTTTTTTTTTTTTAAAGATTTTATTTATTTATTTAACAGAGAGAGATCACAAGTAGGCAGAGAGGCAGGCAGAGAGAGAGAGAGAGAGAGGGAAGCAGGCTCCCTGCTGAGCAGAGAGCCCGATGTGGGACTCGATCCCAGGACCCTGAGATCATGACCTGAGCCGAAGGCAGCGGCTTAACCCACTGAGCCACCCAGGCGCCCCCATGCCCTGTTTTCTTATGTGTAATACAGAGATGATCACACTTATCTCAACTAGCAGCTATGAGGAAAGGGGACTCACATGAGGGCTCCAGCCCAGAGCCAACAGACAAAATAGAGGCTCTGTACATGGTTCCCTTCAGTTCCCTGACTTGTTCCTATCCCTCACAGCTGGCCCCATGCAAGGCACGCTGGTGGTCATTGTCATTACTGACTCTGGTGGGTAGGAGGGGGCCCTCAGCGGGCAGTGGTCACGGGTTCCTCAGACGGAGACAAGGGTGACACTGCCAGGGCGGGTCAGGAAACTTCTCGGAGCTCACCCAGACCCCCAGTTGTGCACACCGTTCACCCTCCTGCTGACAAAAAAGCCCCACACATCTCTCTCTGGCAGTCGCCCTTTCCCCTCCCTCATCTGTATACATGGAGGGGCCTCATCCCCAATTTAAAGCTGGCTCACGTGCAGACAAGATGGCAGGCTCACAGGGAGCCGCTGTCAAGGGCTGAGAACTGCTGTGCCCCAAAGCAGATCTGAAAAGCAGTTTCTCTTCAAAACCTTGTTTTCATATCACCTGACAAGCATCTCGATTCACCACAGCAGGAGCAGCTGAGAAAGGGTGAAGTCAAAGAGAATGATCTTGAAACTTTTATCTCCAATCCCAAAGGGGGCTTTCTCCTGTGTTTGTCGTAAATCTACATCATCTTCCCTTCGAGGTGCCTGTCCCTGCCAAGCAGAGCTTGCTTTGACATCTGCCGGGGGAGGGACACTGCGGGCACGCAGCAAGCCTGCCCTCTGCCCGATCCTTGTGTGACAACACAGACACGTGACCACAAACCGGAATGAGAGCGTGAACACCTCGGGCAGGAACCCATCACAGAACAAGCCCGAAGAACGCTCTTTCCTACTAAGCACTGGTGGCGTCCCGGGGGACAGCACCACCGACGTCGTCAGAAACTAGATTCTCCAAAAGACAGAGGATATTAAGGTTCTCAGGAATCAGAGAAATGTGAACTCTTGCTTCCTGGGCCACTGGGGGGAAAAATGTAATGGGTGTCATCATTATATAGTGAAAAAATAACACATCCTTCCAGGGGTGCCAGGGTGGCTCAGTCAGTTAAGCATCCAACTCTTGATTTCAGGACTCGGGTCAGGATCTCAGGGTCCTGGGATCGAGCCCCGAGTCAGCCTTTGCCCTTAGCATGGAGTCTGCTTATTCCTCTCCCTCCCCCGCTTGTGCATGCCCTCTCATAAATAAATAAATACATAAATAAGATCTTAAACAAAAAACAAAAACATCCTCTCATAGACAAACGAGAGAGAGGGAAGGAAGAGAGAGGGGCTAGGTGATCAAGGCCTAAGTCCATCAGCACCTGGAATTCCCCTAACCATGGGGATTGGTTCAAGGACAAGCACGTGAGCCACACCAGGCAGAAGTCTTCAGCTGGGCTCTGGACACACTCACTCTTTCCTGCTGGAAAGGAAGGTGGAAGGATGTGGCCACCATGGTAACTGAAGGGCCAAGCTGGGGCAGAGTCAGCCCAGTGAAAGCAGAGCCAAGACACAAGAGAGAGAAACCGAATCCCAGTCCCATTGTTTGAACTCCTTCATCCCACTAGGTCTGAAGTCTGCCCCAGACTTTTCAATAACAAACTCCCCTTTTTTACTTAGACTAGTTTGTAAGGTTGCTCAGCGCATAGGCGAACTTTGAATTTCAGGTAAACAATCATTTTTAGCATAAGTATATCTTACGCAATAGTGGGGACACACTTAGGCTAAAAATTTATTCCCTGCTTCTCTGGAATTCAAATTTAATTGAGTGTCCTGGGTTTTTTTTTTTTTTTCTTAAGATTTTATTTAATTATTTGACAGACAGGGGCACCTGGGTGGCTCAGTGGGTTAAAGCCGCTGCTTTCGGCTCGGGTCATGATCCCAGGGTCCTGGGATCAAGCCCCGCATCGGGCTCTCTGCTCGGCAGGAAGCCTGCTTCCCTTCCTCTCTCTCTCTGCCTGCCTCTCTGCCTGCTTGTGATCTTTGTCAAATAAATAAATAAAATCTTTAAAAAAAAAATTATTTGACAGACAGAGATCACAAGCAGGCAGAGAGGCAGGCAGAGAGAGAGAAAGGGAAGCAGGCTCCCCGCTAAGCAGAGAGCCCAATCTGGGGCTCGATCCCAGGACCCTGGGATCAGGACCTGAGCCGAAGGCAGAGGCTTTAACCCACTGAGCTACCCAGGCGCCCCTGAGTGTCCTGGGTTTTATCTGGCAACCCTCCCAGTTTGGACCAGGTTAGCTGAGCCCAAGAGGTGAGCTGGGCTTTCACGGAGGCCTAATCTTCAATAAGACCTCCGAGATGCCCTCTGGCTCTGCCTAGCCTGTGGCCCCCACAGGCCAGCCCCAGGGCCCTACAGCAGGAGTGCACATGGCCCCAAAATTGATTCCCTCAGACTATGATTTCCCATGTGAGCAGGAACATGGCCTTTGAGGTGAAGGCCCGTCGCCCGCTCACATTTGGAAATGTCTGCTACATACTGAAGGCTGTCCCCGCCTCCTCTTGCACCCTCCTTCCAGCATGATTCTACGAGGTGGCAAAAGACAGTCCTCATTTTAGAAATGAGTAAGCTGAGGCTCAGAGTTTTGATAACTCTCATGGGGTCACACAGCTGATATGTGGTAGAGCCATGTTTCCCTCCCAGCCCGTGTTCCAGGAACTATTCCTCCAAGCAAGAGGGACTGGGGCACGAGCTGCTCCCCAAAGATCCCTCAGAGGAAGCCATGGGGCCGCCCTCTGGATGGACTAGGGGGGCTGGGGAGGTCTGAGTCACTGGGGCTGGGCTCAGCAGAAAACCGAGAGGGCTCCTTTCCTGTGGGACTTCAGGGCCTGGGCACAGAGAAAGGGGAAGGACACCTAATAAACCGGCCTCACACGGGCGGGGGCGCACAGGGTGCAGTGAGCCACGGGGGGCAAACACCACACCTCCAACTTCTAGCACGTTCTGCCCAGGCTTTCCAGCCCTTCTCCTCAAGGGCTCCTAATGTTCAACTTTGGTTTTGCTTTTTTTATTTTTATTTTTTTGTCTCTCTGTTGTTACCACTTAAAAAAAAAAATGAAAGAAAGCAAGCCAACAAAGCAAACATCTGGAAAGCTTTGTGGAAAATGGCATCTTGGAAGACCCACCCTCTCCAGGGCTGGAGCGCAAATGCCCATGGGATTCGCAACTGGCCCCCAAATGCTCTCAGAGGAGAGACACAGGCCCCTCTGTTCTCCTCCCAAAGCCCTGTCTTCGCCTGGGGTTACATCCTTCCAAAATCACCACCACCTCCAGAGGGTAGCTCCCAACCCCCAGCCCCGACCAAGCGGCCAGCAGGCTGGTGGGCCTCCCTGTCCCTCGCCGGGCACACCCCACCCCAGAGACTTCCCTCCCACACGGCTCTCTCCTCCCCACTCCACAGTCACTGCTTCGTCTAAGGCAGGTCTCAGGCCTCCTGCCCCACACAGAAGCCTCTTCCGCGTCGCTTCCCCTCTCCTTCCACTCCCAGTGACCCCCCTCTCACCACCGCTGCCGAAGGGTCCTTCAGCCTGGATGATGCTACTGTGCCCCTGCTCCATGACCCTCACTGGCTCCCATGGCCTCCAAAATAAGTACCAGCTTCCTCTCTGCAGGGCTCAACCCTCCTGTGACGCCTGCATTGCTTTGGTTTCCAACTTCTTTCTCTTCTTTTGGGAACTCTGCTCTCTGTTTTCTTGGGGGACAGGGTAC
>ML093341.1:0-31845 GCA_003697995.1 Taxidea taxus jeffersonii | reverse complement strand
AGTCACAATCTCCCCCTCTGCATCATGTGGTTTGGGCTGGGCTGATGAGTGTGCTACACTCCCCTGAGCACAGGAGTTGGTTCAGGACTGGCCGTGTGGCCCAGGGCAGGCCCGTCACGCCACCCCCGGGGCCCTGGCCAGAACTACTGAGGTTTCGCTCTCTCTATCTCTGTCTGTCTCTGCCTCTGTCTCTCTCTCAGTGTTGCCAGCCTCAGAAGACACAGGCTGGAGGCCCCAGGTGGCTCAGTGAAGCATCCTCCTCTTGGTTTCAGCTCAGGTCTTCATCTTGGGGTGGGGGGGTCATGAGACCGAGCCCCACATCAGGCTCCACACTCCGTCTCCACACGTCCGGAGTCTGCTTGACATTCTCTCTCTTACTCTGACCCTCCCTCTGCTCTCTATCTCTCTCTCTCTCTCAAATAAATAAGTCTTTTTAAAAAGAAAAAGAAGGAGAAGAAGAAGATGATGATGATGCTGGCCAGGAGCTGCTAAGGGCCATCTTGCCACTCTAGGGGAGGACAGACCTGTGAGACCCAGAAAGAAGTGATCTTTAAAATATTTTTATGTCCCTGGATAGAGCTGTGCCTGAAGCCAGTATAGCCACTCAGTATATCTGTCTTTTTTTTAGATCTGAAGTGGTTTGACGTAAGTTTCTGTCACCAGCAACTCAACAATATGGTTCCAACTTCCTTTGCTAGCTGCGTCGCCACTATTTTCCTGCACATCTCTGTGCTTCTGAGAAAAGTACCTCTTAAACAATTAGCAGAATGCAGAATGTACCCCATGCTCCAGCCAGTGTCTTTGGTCCTGCTGTTCCCTTGACCTGAAACGCCCTTGCCATTCCACTGCATACTGGGACACGGATTCTCCTTCCGGCATCTCTCAGGCGGGGGGTATCTCTTCCATGAGAATCACACCTGTCACTCCCTGGCTTTCGATACCTCTCAAAGGACCTTTCTGTGCTCTCGAACTTATCACCCACCCTGGACTCCTGATCACTTGCCTACCTCCTATCCCCTCTCAGAGAGACAGGGACTTAGATGACAAGGACTCAGCCTTGTTCAGCTCTTTCTGAGCATAACGAGTGACACAGACCAGGAGCTCGGTGAGGCGTATTACATTTGTGATCACCTGGCAGAATATCCCAAGAGTCACTCTCTGAAGCCTGGATCTTGTGACAGACATTCTGCCTGCCAGGCATCCATTACCCTATCCACCAGTGTTCCTTTGGGGAGCCACTCTACCTCTACTCTTGTTCTTGTGGCCTACACAGAACTCACCCCACCTTTTTGGCTTCAACAACAGCACGTGACCCAGAGCTAGCCCACCAGGGCATTCCCAAGCTCCCAACCACAGAGATTGTCCCAAGTTGGATGTGTGACCAACCAATGAGATTCAGACCTAAAACTTTTGCTGGATTCATGAGAGGGAGATACTCTGTCGACTGGGATTGGAAATTAGTGGAATATGATCCTGGGCTGCAGGGGCCATCAGGTAGAGAGGTTCTGCCTTAGAAAGAAGCAAAACAAAGTCAGGAGACAGAGGCCGATGCCTAATACCATGTTCATCCTAGATCCAGCCATGTCTGAAGCCAGCCCTGGCTTTTTAGGTACATGAACCATCAAGTTCCCAATTAATTGGGCTTCTGTCTCTTACAACCATGAATCTCAGTTGATACAGCTGTCCAGTTTTCTCTCCATCGCTAGGACTAACCCAGAGCACAAAAAATCCATAAATACTTCATCATTGATTAACTGAGTGCAGGGCAGGCTCTCTACCCTGTCACAAGCCCGTCTCCCTCCCTACCACATTCCCAGCTCTTAATCTAGCTAAGGTCTACCCACCGTTCAAGTCTCTGCTTAACTATGACTCCCAGAAAGATTTTTTCTTAATACTCCCACAAAATAATTAAGTCCCCTCGGGGCCTCAAAGCATTCTCACCTAGCACTTCTCAGGCCATTGCCTGACTGTTGGTGGGAGCAATTATTCTGTGACTGTCGCCCCCTCTCCACCTCTCCCCGCAAAGCTACAAACTCCACCAGGTCAGACACCGTCTCATCTGCCACTGGGTCCTGGGAGCCAGCACAGAGCCTGGCACCGAGCGAGGGTTTAGTAAATCGACCCTCAACTAACGCCCTGGCACCACTCGGAATCAGTTAAAAGAATATGTCCCACATGCTTCTCAACCTCAATAAGGGTGGTAGGACCACCTCCTCCGTGAGTCCCTTGTCCCTTGAAGAAGGGTTCCTAGGAGAACCGGGTTTGGGGAGGCTCGGAGAGAAACGGCCTCTTTGTGCAAGTCCACGGCGGGTAGTTAGCATATTGAACTTGATCAGAGAGCCCAGCACAATTTGTGATTCATTACTGGGGACCCTAGCCACGCCCCGGAGCAAATGTCAAATTTCACACGTTTAATGAACTCCATACTTGAAATACACAGCCTGTAAAGTCTGATTTACACTGCTGTTAAAATCGCTGGTGCCTCAAAAGGAATGTGAAAAGTATATATTTGTGCACAGAGAAGGGGCTTTTTTTTTTTTTTCAAGACACTAATTCACTCCGAGGCATATAAACATCCCCTAAAGCATTATTTCAATTGCAATATTTCTTTCAGCACCTCCAATTTAGTTACCAGCTTTTGAGAAGAGTGGCTGCGTTAGGTCCCCCGTGAGTGGAAAAGAGCCACCATGTAACTGTCAGGTCTCTGGAAGGTAAGTGGAGTGACAGCTGAGCTGGGGACAGCCCCCAAAAGGCAGAGCGGGGTTCACCTGCCACTATAATTCAACCTCCTTACGTCAACACTACTGCCTGGCAAGATGACCTTTTTTATTTTTTCCCCAGGGCAGCCACAAGCCTTACTTATCGCTCCCACCTGGTGTTTCTTTGCTCTCCAGGTCGGCCGCTCGCTTTGGCCCTCGTAGGTACGTTCGATGCCCGCGGCCGCTGAGCTACCTGGTGGGTGACAGATGGCCTCCCCCGGAGGTGTTCCACGGCGCAGGGTGCGACACGACCAACCCTCACGGACACCTTCTGGGCCAAAAAAAGGACACCTGACCCTGTTTTCAAGCTTTTAGGGTCTCGGAGAATTCTGTGGGGGGGACAGAAGCCACGACCCCAGGGAGGGAAAGCATGGAAGCCCCCTCTGGGAGCCCGGATTTCCGGAAGAGGAGGGGTCAGATCTGATTGGTCTCGCTCCACCCCGCCTCTTGCCCGTGATTGGCTTAGGAGTGGGCGCGTGTCCCAGTCCCGGCCAATGACAATGTAAGAGGGAAGCCCGGGGAAGGTTCTCCAAACTCATCCAAGAGATGGCCCAGAAGACAGGTCCTCATTTTGGTAAAATCCCACCGGAGATTCTGAGAGCTGCGCTGGTGTGGAACTCCGCGCTCTCGTTGGGCAGAGGAGGAACAGAAGCCTGGAGAGGTGAGGTCTTGAGCCGGGGTTCAGCAGCAAAGCCAACACGACTGCCGCGGGGGACATGAGTTATCCTTTGACCACCAAGCGTGCTTTCGCCCTTGCTTCTTGGGAACACAGCAGCAATCCCTTTGGAGAATCACCTCTTGCCCGTGGCAGGCGGTCTGGAGAAACTGTTGGCCAAGATACCCCAACGTGGGACCCAAGCTGAGCTCATGAGGTTCTCCCACCAGGACTTTGACTTTTGAGTGATGCAAGATGGGGGCTGGGGGAGGCGACAGTGCAGCTGGAGGGGACCCGTCCGGAGGTGCATAAGCTCCTGTGACCACCTCCCCAGCACATCCTGCTTATTGTCCGTTCCAGGCTGAAGTTCCAGTCAGCCAGCCGCTCCTCATCCTGGCCGTAATTCCCCCCTCCCTCTTTCCTGCTTCACGCCTCCAGTACTGACGTCCGCTGGGTGCAAGCACAGAGCTGTCCCTGATACAGGATGGCTTTGTATGTCAATGCGCCCTGCCAGGCACTTCCTACTTGTCACCACATCTATTTCTTCCAACAAGTATTATCAGGGATGGGTCATTCACACACACAGACCCGTGCCCATTTCACAGATGTAAACGCTCAGGCTCAGAGTGCAACATCTGCCCGGCTTGCTGTGGTTAACGAGTTGCCAGGTCTGGCACTGAAGTTGTTTCTTGCTGTCCCTATCTGTTAGAGGAGTTTAATTTCCCTTCACCCACATGGTTACAATGAGGACTCGATGAGATAACACAAATGGAAGTGACTGTGGCATGGCATACATACCCCCATTTGGAAGCCACATGGCTTGCCAGCGTCTCTTTTTTGGGAGGTATTTCCTGAGCCCTCGCGGGCGGGGGGGGGGGGGTCCTCTCAAGAATTAGGAGAGCTTTCTCATGGGTTGATCCAGCTACCAAAAGCCACAGCCCTGGACTGGGAGAAAGAAATCAGTCACGGTTGGGGCAGTGTGGTCTGGGGTATGAGCCACTTCCCTGACCTCTCTGGCTATGGGAATCCATGAGCCCAGGATCTGCAGTCTCTCAACATGACACACAGTGGGTCTACTCTTGAAACTGGCCTGGAAAGGTCAGATGACAGTGAGCTCCGGTATGATGGAGACAGGCAGGATGGGATGGGGGGAGGGAGTAAGCAGATGCCTTCCTGCAGACAGTACTCACTTCCTGCCACTTATAAGCACCAGCTGCCATTGCTCTTCTTTCTGTTCCTCAATACACTGAACCCTTTCTGCCACGGGGCATTTGTGCATGCTTTCCTCTGTCCTGAATGCTCTCTCCTCACATCTGTGAATGCTGGTCCCCTGTGCCTTTCAGATTCAAGCTTAAAATCCACCTATTCAGGTGCCTGGGTGGCTCAGTCGGTTAAGCATCTGCCTTCTGCCCAAGTCATGATCCCAGCGTCCTGGGGTCGAGTCCCGCATTGGGTTCCCTGCTCAGCGGGGAGTCTGCTTCTCCCTCTCCCTCTGTGTGAGGGCTCTCTCTCTCTCTCTCCTTCTCTCTCTCTCTCAAATAAGTAAATAAACTTTTTTAAAATTCCACTTATTCAAGGACACCTGGCCTGACCACCAAGTCTAAAATAGCCACACACACTTCTATTCTGGTCAGTCTCCCTAATGGCATCCTGATTTAAATTCATTATGATATTTATCACTGTGAAATGCACTTACCTCACTCATTTAATTCGTTTGTTCATCCCACATTTAACGAACACCCACAATGTGACGCCTTTTTCAAGGTTTCCAGAGCAGCAAATAAGTCCGAGCCCTGTCCTCACAGAGTGTACATATCCTCCGGTGGGGCTGGAAACAACGCTCTTAGAGTGGTAGGTGGCTGAGGACAAATACAGCTGGGTGAGGGGCTGGGGAGTGACAGGGCTGTCACATTAGACGGGGCGGTCAGCGAAGGGTTCTCTGAGAAGGGACACATGAGCAGGGGCTGTGAATGTCGCCTCCATGGTGCCTAGAAGCTGCCTGGCGCCTAGAAGGCACTTGATAAATACACAGACCATGGATATCGAATGGGGCCGCCAGACAACTTGGGGGCTCTCTCCCTCCGGGTGATGACATCCCCACAATGACTCAGAGCTCAAGGCCTCTGCCCCCTCCTGGGGCTGACTCTGCTCATAATTAGAAGGTGGGAACAGCCACAATGACAGCAGCTAGAGAATGTGGCAAACCCCTGGGAACTGCCATGTCAGGGATGGAGGGAAGGAGGGTCCTTGGGATGAGAGTCAAATCAATGGAGCTTTCGTTCGTCATCTTTGTTGGCATTTCTCAACCTCTTGTGACATGCCATGAAGGCATGCAGCTGGCTGGGGAGACGTGAAGTGGTTGCTTTCACAGGCGCCTTGAAGCTGAGGGTTGAAGCAGAATGCCTCTCAAAAGAGGCAACTGCCTCTGAGACAACAGGGCTGGGCTCCAATCCAGACCCCACCCGTCATCTAGGAGCTGTGTAAGTTACTGCATCTCTTCAAGTCTTGTTTGTACAAAAGATAACAGGTCTCCCCTCTTCAAAAAGATTCTAAATGTAAAGCACTATGCATATAGCAGAGATGCTGTTGACCCAAGACTCCGCAAGCCAGACTAGGAAGTGATGTCATGCAAATTCGAGCCACAATGAAATATCACCACGCACCCACCAGAGGGGTTAGAATTAGAAATACTGGCAATAAAGAGAACGAAATGCCAAGCTACAGGTGGTGGTGGGGCGGGTTTCAAATCACATATTCAACAATATCTTTGTATCCAGAATATATAAAGAACTCTCAGAAATCAACAATAAGAAAGCGACATACTTTTAAAAAGTGGGCAAAAGACATGAACACCTCCCCAAAAAAGGTATGTGGGTGGCAATACTGCACACACAAGGACATTCAATGTCATCAGCCGCTAGGAACATACAACACATACCTAGAAGAGGTACATCTGCCAGAAGGCCTAAAGCAAAACCAGGGACAATGCCAAGTGCTGACAAAGGCGTAGAGAGGCTGGGCCCCTCGTGAGAGCTGGTGCAAAATATTGGCAATTTTTTTTTTTTTTAAACAGAGTTGTTGAGATGTAAGTTACATATTATACAACTCACCCATTTAAAATGTACTGTTCAGGATGCCTGGGTGGCTCAGTCGGTTAAGCGTCTCTCTTTGGCTCAGGTCATGATCCCGGGGTCCTGGGATCGAGCCCCGCATTGGGTTCCCCACTCTGCACGGAGCCTGCTTCTCCCTCTCCCTCTGCCTGCCACTCCCCCTGCTTGTGCTCGCTCTCTCTCTGACAAATGAATAAAATCTTTTTAAAAAATAATAAAGTGTTCTGTTTGATGGGCTTTAGTGTATTTTCTGTTGTACAAATGTGTCTAATTTCAGAACAATTTTAATCACCAAAACAAGAAGCCCTCTGCCCACTAGCAGTCGCCCCTCGCTCCCCCTTATCTTCCCCAGCCCCAGGTAACCATGAATCTGCCTCCTGTCTCCATAGATGTGCGTCTTCCGGACATGTCACAGAAACGGAGCCATACATGTATACGTACAGTATGCGGCGATGGCACCTAGCTTCTTGCACCGAATGTCATGTTTTTACGGTCCATCCACGCCGTGGCACGTGCACATGTCACTCCTTTATATGGTGAATCCATGTTCCTTTGTATGGCTAGGCCACATGTTGTTTATGTATTCAGCAACTGCTAGACATGTCTACTTTTTTGCCATTGCAAAGAGCACTGTCGTGTGGGCCCAATCCGATCTCAACCTCCCTGTGATGTTTTTCTCACCTCCCAAATGGGGGTGGTAATACCTGCCTCCCAGGATCATGAGGGGTCGGTAGGGAAAGCTCTGCACAACTCTAAAACACCATGGGAAGGCAAGACCCACTTTTTTCAGTCAGGTTCCTGAATCTTCCAGAACATTCTCTTAAAACTTGGGGCACCTGGGTGGCTCAGTGGGTTGGAGCCTCTGCCTTGGGCTCAGGTCATGGTCTCAGGCATCGGGCTTTCTGCTCAGCGGGGAGCCTGCTTCGACCCCACCCCCCGCTCTCTCTCTCTCTCTCTCTGCCTACTTGTGATCTCTGTCAAATGGATAGATAAAATCTTAAAAAAAAAAAAATACATCTTTAAAAAAAAACACAAAAAAACCCTCAATGAGTTGATGTCATTGAGTGAGACATTCCAAAACAGTTCAAATGGTCAATTTTATGTTATGTATATTTTACCATGATAACAATTTAAAAAAAGAACCTCAATGTTTACGGGGCCCCAACCATGGGCCCGGCCCTGGGCTGGCTAAGGATAAAACCAGCTGTCCCTTAGATCCGTACAGAGAGGAGCCAGTGAAGGGGCACTGCCTGCTTGGGCACCAGCCACCCCTCCCCCCAACACATAGCCTAGGCCTGTGGTTTCTTTTTTACAACTCAAGCAAAATTTGCCTTCTCCTCTATTATGTTAATGAATTCGCTTTTGTGTAAAGAAAAAATATGTGTTAAATGACTGGCCAGTTACTTGCCTCCCTTCTGCCTCCCAGACCACTGAGTCAGTGGAGTCTTCAGGAAGTTCCCTTTCGCCCTTAGCTACATTGCTACCCCCAGCCGCAAAGGGGTGTGTGTGTCCCCAGGGAGTCCCAGGCCAGCCCCATGTGATGCAGGCAGGTTCGAGTCCCACATAGGGCACCGCTGGGAGAACAGCACCCAGGGTGGGCATTCAAAGGCAGAGCACCTGCAAGGCCAGTTAACGGTTAGTGGAAGGACTCAGGGAGAGACATTGCCTCTTTGCCCAAGGTCTGAAATCCTCTGCGAACTCTCTCCAGTTGGGGGACCTCTGTGTTTGAACACAGGCACATGAGTCTGAGAGTGAGGCCTCCCCCCATGTGCAGCTGGCCCTTTGCTCAGAGGTCCCCAATGGAGGTATGGCTACGACTTCCTCCTCTTCCCCTCATTGCTGAGCCCCTACTGCAGGGGAGAAACCCCAGCTCAGAGAATTGTAGCAATCGGCTCCCCCAACCCCATCACTCAGTAAATATGGGAATTGACATTCAAATCTGTCTCTTTTCCAGCTGGGTCCATAGCATGTGTCCCTAGGCCGCCCCCGTCCCCAAATTCCAGCACCTCCCCCGAAGCAGCATTGCGTTCATTTCTATCCCCCCTCACATTAGGGCCCAGAGGAAAGACTTCGCTTTTTCTTGATGTCTTCCTCAAGCCTGAAGCCATTTCGGAGCAGAAGTCTCCACGTCTCCACAAGTCAGCCCAGCAAGCAGATTCGTCCTGGTCTGATTTTCGCTAATTCTGGCGGTGATGAGCTGCCTGAGAAAATTAGGCTAAGTTATGTGCATAGAGAATAGCATCTTACACTCTAATTACTGGCCCTGTCTCTGAAGAATTCCCGAGCAACTCACCTCTTTCTTTGGGTCTGATTAATCGTTGGGGCCCATGTAAGCCCCCGCCCCCCGCCCCGCTGAATCAACAGGGCTCTGGATGTCATTAGCTACTCCAATTGCCTTTTTTAAAAAAATCTGTTTCACATAAAAGGACAAATGAGAATGAATATTTGCCCATCTTTAAGACACTAACTACATTCTTTTCCACAGCCTGTTCTTGTTATTCCTTCTTTCTTTAGGAGGAATTTGAACACAGCCTGGGCCCCTGCACGCAGGCTTCCTCTTCGAAATCAGACCCAAGTGGGAATTTTCTGGAAATGTGGCAACTTCGAAGAATGTGACCCCGTTCATTTCTCTCTACCTGTTCTCCCCTCAGACCCACCTCCCAATTCTGGGGTGGCCTGCTTTCCAGGACTCGGATGAACCACCCCAAGCAGAGCAGAAGGGCCTTAGTAATATTTGCTGGAAAAGCAAGAACTTTGTCCAAGCACCAGCTTCTTCTCCCCTTTATTTAATAGCGCCGTTTATGCCAATAAAATCACAAGAAATACCCAGGTGAGAAGGGGTTGATTCCAGTGGGAGGGGTGGGTCTCCCTGGAGCCCTCTTAGACCACAGAGGCGGAAATGAGAGCAGCCAGGGATGGGTCAGTGAGGCATAGTAGACGGCAGAGAAACAGGGCCTCTCGGACACAGTTCAAGTGCAGCAGGCAAACTTGAATGATGCTTGCTCAATTCTTGCGATAGGGCTCCTTAGTCTGAATGCCATGGTCTGCAGACCTTAACCTATGTCCCTGCCCTCATCTCCTCCACGCTTCCCCTTCTTAGCACACCGGCCATATGCCCCTCTTTCCGCTCCTCCAAGATACCCAGCCCTTCCAACCCCAGGTCCTTTGCAGACCCTACTGCATGAATGCTGCTTCGCCCAGACCTTGCCATGACTCCCTCCTCTTCATCCTTGAGGTTTCTGCTTCAGCAGGCCCATTCCCAGAGGGTGCCTCTCTGACCCTATCACTTTCTCCAGTCTTTCTCCTACCTGATAAATACCCTCTGCCCACCGCTCACTCTGTTTTTTCTTAGGACACTAGAATCTGTATGTCTTCTGTCTCGCGCACACCACACAAGGATGTAATCACTGTGAAGGCAGGGACTGCCCGTCTTGTTCTCCACTGTCTTCCAGCCCAAAGAGCAGTACCCAACACATACTAGGGGCTCAGTAAATATTTGATGAATGAATGAACAAAAAAGCCTATTCCACACCACCCCTGTCCCCCATTCTCCTTCAGGATTCTGCAATTTTCCTTGAAGAAAATTTAAAAACGTTCCTGGGCTTATCTGGATCCAACAAAAGAAAAGACTTTGCTCTTAAATCTCTTGAAAATGGACCACCGAGGCTTGGAACACCAAGTGCTTAGTGTGAGCAAACAGAACCTGCAGGCTGAGTTCTAAGAAACGGGGCCTGCCTGGCGTCAGGCATAGGTTGTTGAGTGAGTGACCTCACAATATGATTAAATTACCCCAAATCTTAATGGGAATGCACTTCGGAGTCCAAACCTCAATGTGGAAGGCTGAGGGGTGGCTTGGCTTTGACGTTCCTACGAGAAGGTAGGCTCTCTGAGAAGACGCTACGTCTTCTCATCCACCAAAGCGGGGAGAGGAGGGAAAGGGAGAAACCCCAGGATCGGGCATGTTTATCTGCTAAGGCTTCGGATGGAAACTGATCCGGGCACGCGTGATCCTCCAAAAATCTGCCAGCCCCCAGAGTGCTGCAGTCACCCTCCGACCACAGCCACATGGAGAAGGAAATTAAATCCCACGGAAAGACTTTTTTTTTTTTTAACATTATGCAATGTTTGGGTGAAGGAAAGGGGGAGCTATCAGGGGAAAAAAAGTCCTCTTTTTCCCAGAGTTGAGCAAAGCTATTTCTAGCTTTTAATGATACATTTCACCATCACTGCATGGGGAGTCTTGAGAGGCACGAAGGCGGGACTGTTCTTGTTATGTAACCCATTTCAAGTAGGAAATTAGCAAGTCCTGAATGAATTCTGTTACTGTGCTCGACTTCTGGAAAGTTTGGAGCGACTACAGTTCTATTTTGAGGTGAGCAAATCCATCATTTATAGATCTCTTCACAAATACCGCCGGGCTTCATGTCACCCTGAAAAGTTTCATAACAAAAACAGTTAAAGTACTTGGGGTGTTGGAACATTTCGTCTCAAAACCTTATTAGCCTGAATAAGGAGTAGGGTAAGGCCTCCCCATTGCCAAATATGCAAGAATACAAATATCCAAGATCATATAAATATTCATCTCCCACATACCCCCCCCTTCAAACCCTAGTTTTTTTGTGCGTTTTTTTTTTTTTTTTAAGCGAAGCCCAGCAAAATAGTCTGGTCAACAACATAAAAAGAAATGTCTGTTTTTGACGGAGCCGTTGGCCATGAAATCAGTTCTGAGCTATGAAAGCCGTGTCTTGAACAGAGCAGCTGGGCGCGAGGACCTTCCCAGTTGTTGAAAACAGGAAACATAAAGGTCTTTCGATCTCAAGTTCCCCCTAGTGGCGCGAAGGGAGCGGCGTCCGCACACCCCTGGAGTTTCACAGCCCAGGCGGCTCCCTCGATGGCACCCCATTAAGGAAAAGTACCGAGGGTCTGTCTGCCCCACGGGGGCCCAGGTCCCAGGGGCTGAGAGCACACACCTCCGATCTGCTCAGAGGAGCCGCCGCGGGACTGAGACGCAGCTGGTTCACATTTCTCTTTCTATTCCATAAGCTGAGGATGACCCTTTCAGCCAGTAGGAGGAAAACCACCAGCTCCTGCCTCCAATAGCTCCTAATTAAAACATTTGGCTAGTTGGGCGTGTGCGTAGCTGGTCTCCTGAGACTCGGGCGTTCCCATCACTGCGATCCTCTGGAAATGAAGAAAGTCTCCTGCAAATGATAACACGGACACGTGCGGGAGGCAGGGGGGTGGGGACGGGGGTCCTCAACCTTGACACGCGGGACATCCACAACTAATCCCATGCTGTGGGGGCCGTCCTGCAGCATCGCCGGCTTCTCCCTCATTAGGTCCCTGAGCAGCCCGCCCCAACGGGGACAACCAAAAATGCCTCCCGGCACTACTGTGAGTCCCCTGGGGGACAAAAGCGCTCCTGGCTGAGAGGCACTGGGTGAAATGAATAAAATAGGTCCTCTGCTTCCTACACAACAGCTTGCAAACCTCTCCTGCCTCAAACTTAGGTGACCGCATTCCTTTTTTATTATGCTCAGCTAGCCATGGTACAAGACGTCACTAGTGCTGGTACAGCGCTCAGTGATTCGTGAGTTGCGTGTAATACCCAGTGTTCATCACCACACGTGCCCTCCTTAATACCCACAGTGACTAGATAGATTCCTAAATCTATCACTTGATTTAAAAGAAAAAAAAAAAAAAAAAGGTGGGGCGCCTGGGTGGCTCAGTGGGTTAAAGCCTCTGCCTTCAGCTCAGGTCATGATCCCAGAGTCCTGGGATCGAGCCCCGCATTGGGCTCTCTGCTCAGCGGGGAGCCTGCTTCTCCCCCGCCACCGCCCCGCCTGCCTCTCTGCCTACCTGTGGTCTCTGTCTGTCAAATAAATATTTTAAAATAAAAATAAATATATTTAATATATTTATTAATATGTTAATATATTAATAAAAATAAATAAATAAATAAATAAAACAAAAATTAAAAAAATTTTTTTAAGGTTTCTAAACTGATCAAGGACTATGTGTATAAATAAAAAATGAATCTTATAAAATGCTCTTTTTCCTACTTCTATCGATCACCTTTTGAAATTATGCCATGTCTGTAACAGACGACAGTACAGAATAAACAATACATGGGTTTGGAATGGGATTTTTTTTTTCCTTTTTCTTTTTGCCAAAATCGCAGTAACTTTAACTGGAGAAAAAGCTATTTACACTTTTTGTACCGGGAGTTACACAGAAAACAACATTATAATAAAAAGCCTTCATTTTGACACCAGAATTCATGGTTCCGCACAAATTAAAATGATCCCCCAGAGGCATAAAGTACACAAGCTTTATTGGGCAACAGCAACGGGCCGGGCTGGCAGACAATGAAAGGAGAACCGCTCAGAGCACGCAGGATCACATGGGTATCATCACAGGATCGAGAATTTAAATCATCTGGGAGTCCCTGCTAAATTAAAGCATCCTGTACCAGAGCTGCCCTCTCATGACAAAACGCTGTCCTGGTGAGAGTCCGAAAGGCGGATTACCCGTAGGGACCTACTAACGGGGCGGCCACAGACTCCTAGGAGAGTTTACAGTTAGCCCCAGAGCGACAAAATCATAAATTAGCCATCGGTTTTTTGTGAACCCCCCACTTGTCCCTGCTCCCCCATAACAAAAGCAGTATTTACTGACAGAACCCAGCGACCCAAAGGGACAGCACCCGTGACCACTCGGTAACCAGGACGGGGCCACAGGTACAGCTGCTGCAGAGCAAGCAGGTGCTGCGGAGCTCAAGGTCATCGGGGCGCTGCTCATGACGTCATCTGCCTCTCTGCTCCATTCAGAAACATACACTTTTCCAAGACGAAAGGAACATCATTAATGGAAACATTTCCCTGTAAGTATACGCAACAAATTCCTTTACATTAAAGGAAGGGAGGAGAAATAAAATCGGTTGTATTTACAAAGCTCCTTGTAGATTTCTTCATGAAAACAAAGCTGGGAGTAACGGGATTTTAATGCAAACCAAGCATCTCATCAAAAAACTGGAGATGACACAGTCACACACACACACATACACATACACACACACGCACTGAAACACACACAGGGGATTAAAGATAAAAAACAGCTGACAGGTGTTTGCCTTCAATAGAATGGAGGGGAAGCACATGTAGGTCCCATCGGCAATTTTGGCAAAGGTTTAAAATGCTGCCCCATAAAGGCATGAGGGCGTTTCCATCCCCACCCCAGTAAAAACAAAACAAAGTATAAAAGCAAAGTCTGAAGGAAGAATAGGCATTATTGTGTCAATTTCCAATGAGCACAAAACGCAAAATACATTCAAAAGTTGTCAGTGTGACCTAAACTTTCAGCAAGAACACACCGAGGGAAGGGGTCAGCAGACATTGGTATTCAAGATTACTAGGACACAAAAGGGCTTCACTTAATAAGGGAAGCTGGCCTGGGACCCGGAGAATATGACCGTCACAGTGGGAGATATCCCAGCTCTCGGTCTCCCAGCTCCTGGCGGCTACAATAACAGGTGGTTTGCCCCGATGTCAGGATGCTCCCGGGGACGCCCTCCCAGGCTCGGGGGCCTCGTCCGCCACTCTGAGCAGCCACGGTCAATGCAACGGGCCTCGCCCAGCCCTGCAGGCGACACACACCGGTGCCCACACAGCTGCCAAACTAGGATCCACACTGTCAGGCACCAAAAATCACTGAAGATGGAGAAGCTTATCTGGCCGTTTTCTTAGAGGAAGGAGGGGAAAAGGAGAAACCACAAACAGATCCCACTGTCCTCCCGCGCACACAACCATCACCGCAAGATCAAGCAAAACTCATCATAAAACAAAAGTGCTTACCGTGACAGAAATACGTAATGGTGTCACAGGGTGGGGCGGGGGGGGGGGGGTGTTGTAATTTCTACTTCAAGGAGAAATGTTTGAACAGCACTGATTGCATTTTGTGGGGCCTCGGGCCTCGAATTAAATCAGCTATCACAGACTTAGGTCTGAGGTCCTGACCTCAGGACGCACTGAGGTCACCACAACGTCCACCACTGAGGTCCAGGGTGAGGGGAAGGGGTCAGTGGTGGTGCTTAAATTCTTTCCAGATCGGGAAACCAAGAAAAAGGTCAACAGGATCCTTATGCTTAAGGTTTATGAACTCAGAAGCTTCCTGTAAAGTAGCTCGGGTATTCATCGTCCCCCACAACTAAGACAACTCTCGTGTGTCCCACT
This sequence comes from Taxidea taxus jeffersonii, assembly GCA_003697995.1. Classification (NCBI taxonomy): domain Eukaryota; kingdom Metazoa; phylum Chordata; class Mammalia; order Carnivora; family Mustelidae; genus Taxidea; species Taxidea taxus. The sequence continues at coordinate 17,090 of ML093341.1, read as the reverse complement.
TCTCTCTGCTGGGATGAGGCTGACTTGGGCAGGCGACCATCCTGCACTCTCACTGACTGGAGGCTCCCGCCCTTTGGGGGCACATGCGTTCCTGGGCACTCGAGGCCACCCAGTAGGTGGTGCGAGCATGCTGCCCACGGACGTCGGTCCCTCTGGCCCTTGACTGCCTCTACTAGAGTGTGGCCGAGACAACAGAAAACGGTTTATGACGGCAGGACAAGCATTCGTCCACTTCCAGGGTGGGGTGGGGGGCTTCTTCAGCCTCTCCGAGAAGCTTCCTTCCTAGGAGATGGCAAGCAGTAGCTCAGGTGTGGTCTTTAAAAGTCAACTCACACACCTGGATCACTTGGGACTTGAGGGAAAAAACCAGAGAGACCACCTCCCACTATCTACTGGAACGTCTGCAATTTCCTAGCAATGGTTCCCTAAGACCTACCCCAGGAGCCATCCCCTGTCTGTGAAGAAGGCCAGGATCGGGGTTTGCAAACTCAGAACAGAACGACTTAAGACCTATAATCAGCCTTCCAAAAAGATCAAAGTGTGAAACCCTGAGCCCCACACTCTCCTCCCCTCCCTTTGAAACTTGGAAACATCACTCAGGAAGAAGTCAGACGTGTTCAGTCCTTCTGAGAGTTTTGGACCAAGGTCCTGGCCCTAAATAACCATCCACCCACTGCAACCTGTATCGCCTGTGGGTCTGTGCGGCAGGAACGGCTGGCATGAGAAGGCAAAGATGACCGCAGAAACACACGGTCTTAACACAGAAGCCACATCAACAGCCAGCTTACCGGTGCCTGAAACCTATGGTCATTATATGAAGTTTTAAAAGGGCAACACCCATGCAGGAGCATATGAAGAATGCTCCCGGGCAAGGGGACCACCGCCTGCTCCTCCCGCCCCCAGGTCCCCCAGAGCCGGCTGCCCAGAGGGTAGTGGGTGCCGCCACCAGCCGGAGCCCGCAGCCCGGAAGCACACACAAGCAGAAGGGCGGAAGGAGTTCATCCAAGTCCAAGACCTCGAGCATGGTCAGCTCTGGAAGATCAACCAGCCGGGCCCCGATGGCAGGCACGTGCGGCTGGACGCCGAGGGACTTGAAACCCCGAGGATGCCTTGCCCTGCCCCGTCCTGGCCCTGCGCACCCCCTTCCTCCTCTGAAACGAGAAGCCACAGCTTTATGAGAAACACGCGGGCATGCAGTCTATCCCTGTGGGGGAGGGATCGCTACCGCTGGCTGCCTTTCAGCAAGTTCCCGGAGAAAGCCTTAGGCTGTGTGGTGGACCCCGGACCCCAGGGCCCCGGAGCTGCAGCCCAGGCCTCCTCCCACCGGGGTTGCCCCCGACGAACGACGCACAGCAACATGGGAGATGCCTCTGCCTTTGTCATTCAGCTCCTAATGGGAAACAGACTTCCGTGGAGGCAGAGAGCCCCCCATCCCTGACCCTGCACTCAGGACGGACGGCCCCGGCCACAAGTGCAACGTTGTCAAAAGAATTAGCTGAGTCTCTTCTCAGTCTGCCGACACGGTGAGGAGCTGTTCAGTGGCACGTTTCCCGCTGCGGCAACTCTGCTGGAAATGTCTGGAGGCTGTCCTCAGCCGGCCGCGGCCTTGGTAATCGCTACCAGGTCCGAAGAAAGCAGGGGAACACCTCTGAAAATCCTTTTACGAGGTGGCAGGTGAAGCTAAGCCGAGGGCTGGAGATGCTGAGTCCGAGGGAAGAGGCCAGACTGGACTTACGGCACCCTCCGTCTCTCTCTCCCTCCTCTCGTTTGCTCTGTGTCACTCTAGGAAGCTGTGCGGCCGCGGTGAGCAGCACTGCCTCGGACGGGATATCCCGCATTTCCACCTCGACACGACTGCCTTCCTTCCTACCTGCGCACCTTCCTACCAAAGTCGCTGTCTCTCCCCACAAACCTATCCCAAGAGCATTTACATTTCCCCGAAGCCGGCTTTTAAGAGTGAGAAAGACGTAAAGGGTACACACACATTAGGCCTGTTTAAAACAAAAGCAAAAACCCCTCTCCAATCGTCAACTAGACAGAAACCCTTATCGCACGACAACAGAATACAAGTCCTCGGAAGCTTGCCCAGTGACCCACGCATAAATCTGTCAGCAGAGCCGCCGGCAGGAACGTATGTACATTCGCTGCGGCCCAACCGCGAGGGGCCCGAGCAGGCCCGCGGGGTCCCTTCCAGGGACCTCCCGATCGTCCGGCGTCAGGACCCCGCTCGGAGCCTCTCCGAGTCAAAACTGCACGTGTGAGCGATTCCTGCACGACCCACAGGCGGCGGTTAAGAAAAACGCAACTTGAACTTGCCCGGCAGGAGAGCGCCAAGGCCGCGGCGCCCTGGGCTGGCGCCGCCTACGACGTGAGCTTCGAGTAGCTGGGCGGGGAGAACCGTCTCCGCAGGTACTTGAGAACGTACAGGGGCAGGCAGCTGACCAGAGTGATCACGGACACCTTCCACAAGAATGACAAAGTGGCGATGAAGTACACATCTGCAAGCAAACGGGAAGACCGCGGTGAGCGGGCGGAATGTTCCGGAAGGCCTGTGCCGCTCAGAAGAGCCGGCACAACTCTGATGGGGGATGGGTGGGGGCAGAGCTGTGTCCCGTCACCGACACACGGCCTCCAGGCACTGGCCACTGGCCCTTTCCTTCGGCTCAGTCTCCCAGGGCCTGGACTCTCCCCCCCCCCCCCTCTCTCTGACTTGCTTCTGCAGCTGAATTCACGGACGGTCAGAGAAATGCTGTTTCCAACACCAGAGAAAGAAAACCAGGGGCACAAACGCTTCTTACCAGTGTTTCTGATGACAGCATGTCAGATTTTCTATGTACACCCCACCGCCCGAGAGCAGAAAGGCTCTCCCACACCAGAAACATTTTCCCTTCGCCTCGGGGATGATCACCAAAGCCACGGGCAGCCAGGCCTGGGGGCATTGCCAAGCTGGAAACGGGGGTAGCCTCAGAGGGCTTCCAGCTAAGGACGGGCGCCCCCATCTGCCACACGACAGTAAGCCCGCAGTCCAGAGGGTTCTGCGAGAGCAGAGCTAGGCTCACGGGCTTCCGCACAGTGGAGCACAGGAGGGGATGGGAGGCAGGTGGCTGGCACCGGCCACAGTCCCGCTGAGTGCCCAGCCATGGAGCCCACGCACAGCTGCCCATCCGGCCCCGTGGCAGCTTTCCAAGGGCAGAGCTCAACACCCCAAGCCACAGAGCACACGACAGGTGCTCACAAAACCCATTTGGACAGACTCTCGGGACAAGTGTGAAACTCCTCGAAGACTTCACTTTTCGCGGATGCCCGTCTTCCCTTTACCCAAACCTGAAGGACCGTTTGCTGGCCAGCAAGAGACATCATCAGAGGGGCTTTCAGGGAAAGGTGGAGTTTCTCCACCCTGTGGTAAGGACACATCCTGTGGGGCTATCACTTATTCATGAGCAAGACCTGGACGTCTGACCTCTCCGCAGCCCCCCGGAGCCGTGACCTGCTCCCTCGAGAATCCCAGCCAGTCTTTGCTGAATTCAATGGGATCCCTTCTAAGCCAGTTCACACAGTGTGTTTTTAAAAGGAAACCCCACTGACATCAAGCCGGAGAGCCTTTGTTCCAGGAAGCTGAGTCACAGCTGCTACTTGCCCCAAGGGGACGCCAGGAACAACATGGGGGCCACTGAGTGCCAAGGCCTGTGGGACAAAGAGCTCAGGACGAGTCCCGGGGAGGCCCCCAGACCCGACTGCCAGGCTCTGGCTGCAGGGGGAGCGGGGTGAAGGGTGTCTTACCGATGAATTCATGTAGGAACACCAGGGAGGCGATGTAGCAGGCCAGACTGAGCAGCTCGGCCACCGTCATGAGCCAATGCCATGTCTGAATGGTCAGAGCCACCATTAGCAGCTCCGTGAGGATCAGCGACGTGAAGGAAATCGCCACGATGTGCACGAACTCGGACTCAAACAGCAGCAAGGCCCCGTACATGATGGTGCTCCCTGTGAAGGCAGAGGAAGCACGCGTCCCACACGGTCCTGCCCGCAGCCGCTCTTGCCCTCCCCACCCGGGGCTCCCGAGGCTCCCGAGGCTCCTTTCTGTGTATTTTCTGTTCAGACATGAAAGATGGTGCTTGTTAAACAAGGCTGACAAGCGTGCTTTATGGGAGTCTGAAAGAGGTGCCCCTTTCCCTTCGGACTTCATATAATAGAGAGTCTAAAACTGTAGGGGAGAGGAAAGCATGAGAGGGGGAAGAGAGAGAGAGAGAAAGAGGAAGGAAAGAGAGAAGGAGAGAGGGAGAGAGATGGAGAGAAGAAAAACAAAGGAGAGACAGGAGAGAATAACTATCTGGAGTGGATGGAATAAGAAAGAGAAATTTAAACTTTATTATTTAAAACGACAGAGGCAAGCAGTCACAAAAAGGCAAATACTGTGTATTCTACTTCTAGGAGGTATCCAAAGTAGTCACCTTCATAGAGACAAAAGGGAAGCGGGAATGCGGACACAGTTTCCACTTGCCAAGATGGAAAAGTCCCCGGGCTCTTTCCTTGCAACAATGTAACACTGTAAACGTACAACGTAACTCACCACCGTGAATACACTGTACACTGTGGGAACTGTGCCCCTAAGAAGGGTTAAGACGGTGAATCTCAGGTCATGTGTTATCTTAACCAGCCCTCTCCCCGACACACGAGATGACAGAGGTAGCCCAGTGTCTACTCGGTGTCGTGCCCCTGTACCAAGGCGAGACAGGAAAGTAGAGGAGGGTACGGGGCCCCGATGCGTGTTCTTCTAGCACAGCAGAAACCCAACCGATGGCGCAGCGCCAGAGTATTACTAGATGCTAAACCCCAAAGCTCCTCACATCCCTGCCCCCTGCGACAGGGTGCGAGAGGGAGGGCCGACACGGCGCTTCCCTGCTCATTATCTATGAAATTCTATACATAAAAGGTAGCTGCATAACCGATGCACATATTATACTTTGATAGACTTCTTAAAAGTGCCCCCCCTCTATTTTTTAATGACAATTTAACCTCCTGCCAACAAATTCACTGGTTTCTACACCTTCTGGTGGCATGCCCTGTCAGTAAGACCTCCCAATACACAACGTGCATCTGTGAATTATATGTCGGTGCTTGGGCAGACACAGATACCAGGACCACGACACAATTATGGGCACATTAGGAAACATACATAAAGACAGAATTAAACACCAGCGGGACCTGGATATTTTCTTCTCCTACAAGTCATTCTACAATCTCTGCAATCCAGGGGCCCTCCCTGGAGGCCACTGAGGTAAACACATCTTTCAAAAACTAGAATTTGACCTCAGAAAAAGTATCAGAACATTCCAGAAGGCAACCACTTTTGTTACAATGGCTTAAGCATCTTGGCAGGTTTTGAGTAGTATCCGTTATCTTCTTCTCTGACTTTATCTCATGAGGCAGACGGCACCACCTCTCAGATCTACCGCTCTACTGAATGTTCTAGTTCTCAGAACATGCCGAGCAGGGCCTCCCCTGGGACGCACTGTCCCGCTCCTTAACCAAATTGTAGGGTTCCAGCTTCTTCCCTTCATGCTCTACAGACAACAGAAAAGTTGACCCTGAGCACTGCCTTACCTTGATAGATGCTAATCAAAACCCATATTAGGAAGGTCTTGTAGGACAACGGTCTTCCCTAAATGAAGAAACAAGAAAGGCAGAACAGGTTACCACTCACGAGGCACCCTGCTTGTTTTCATCCAAAAAAAAAAAAAAAGGTCTTGCACATATCTGAACTCATTAGAGAAATTACATTTTTTAAAGAGAATTGATATAAGGTGGAAATAAATCTGCTCTTCAGTAAAATTCCTTGGGGACAAATCAATGAAATCATACACCCCCCCACACCACACCACACCCAGCACGCACACACTTTTTGGAAGTGTACACAAGGACGTTTCCAGGAGCAGGCACCAGCCAAGGCTGGAGGATGGAACCGTCGGGTGCTTTTTTTTTTAAGTTGTTAGTTGGTTTGTTTGCAGTTCATCTCTTGCTGTGCTGTTTAATATTCTTTACAAGCGCATATACTACCTTTTTAAGAAAAATAAAACAAAATCCCACACCTTCCTCTAAGAAACTACCAGTTCCCATCAGTGTGTTCAAACCAGATACGGAGGGTCTGTGGGAAATCAATTAACAGTAGGGAGAGAGGGAGAGAGAAGGGAAAGGAGGAGGAAGGAGGGAGGGAGGGAAGGGGGAGTCCAGTGAACCTTGAGGAGATCCTTGTAGAGCTCAGGATACAGCATGGCAACTTCCGACTTGACATCTTTGTCCAGGACCAGAGAAAACACAGGAAACATGGTGTAAATGGTGGAATACCTGGGGGTGGGGGGAAAGGGGGACGGAAATCACCACAGGTAAGACCCAGCCAAAGGAAAATGAGCAATTGGTTTCTCCAGCTTCTGTAGCCCAATTTCCATTCATTCATTCCTTTAACCACCACCCACTGCGTGCCTATTCTGCGCCAGGGCTGAATTTAAGCTCAGGAGATTCAGATGAAACACAGATGGAAACATCTGCCCTCGGAGAGCTTTCATACTAGTCAGTGAGCCAACAAAGTCGGTAAACTACACTGTGTGTTGCAGGTAAGTGCTAAGAAGGAAACTCTAATGGAGGGGAGGGGAGGAGACGTGGGGGTGGTGTAATTTTCGAGAGGGTGCCCAAAGGATGTGATACTTGAGTAAACACCCAGAGAAGGTGAGAGGCAGTCAGGCCCAAGTGGAGGGAAGAGCATCCCAGGCAGAGAGAGAGCAGCATGTGCAAAGGCCCTGAGGTGAGAGTGCGTCTTGTTTGAAGAACAGCAAGGCAGCCGGTGCAGCTGGAGCTGTGTGAGTGAGGGGGAGAGAGAAGGAAATGGGAACAGAGAGGGACAAGAGGTCCAGTCATGGAAGGCCACATGCAGCCAAGGTCCAGGAGCCCCTGCCTACACTCTAGCATGTTCTTTTGTTCTTCTGGGACCTGACAAAAGATGTCCACCTGTCCAATTAGAAGCAAGCAGAATTTCACTGTCCACTGTCAGAGTGAACGGGCCAACATAAAAAGAAGAAGGCAGGCAACTTTGGTAAGACTCTCCCCCAGGGCCAGCCAGCCTTTCTGAGCTTCCTGCCTCTTCACGACCAGGAGCACGGCCTACATGGGTCTCCAACTAGGGCGTGTGGTACCCAAGCTCCACCCATCTGGCAACTCAAAGACTGAACACATTCTGAAGGATCACAAGGGACGTCATGAATTCCAAGTCAGGAATGGGGTTGGGTTTGAGGGCAGCAAACGTCCCAGGGACACGCTAGTCTAGCAGGTCAGCGGCGAAGGCTAGCAGCAGCAGTGAAGCTCTGTTAGGCATGCGCCCCCACCCCTCCACCCCACCGCCAAAGAGATCGAGGCTCTGGGCCGCCTTAGAGACCCAGCAGCAGAAGGTTCTACTGGGGTCCACGGCAGGGAGGGTATTTTCCAGAGCTCCCCTTTCACTTTTTCTAAGACTCCAATGAAATCACTGAGTCTGAACCTTTGCTCTTGCTTTGATCGCCAATCACCGGTCAGCTCAGACTCTCATGGGCAAGCATTTTTCCATCTCCAGGTCCAAACGGCCAAGGGCTATGAACCACAAACATATCAGACCCCACTTCCTCAATCTGGTTACAGGCTTGTCAGTTCAAAAACACTTGTGAATCCGAGAAGGTTCTAAACGGCAGCGCTGGCAACCTGGGGACTGAAGAGCCTAGACAGCAGGTTTCCTCGCTCATCTGTGGCATTTTCGAGAGGTTTCATAAAAAATTAATACCCTGCCTAGATTTTCTTACCCAATGATGAGGAATCCTTGATAGAGAGGAACGGAGGCAAAGTAAAACACGGATGAAAAGACCGCCTGTGCCAACAAGAAAGGAGGATGTTAACAAAAATCATGACAAAATCCTACACTTATAAAATAACAGTCAACGCTTAACACGGCACAAACTTCCCCGGCACAGCTGTGAGTGCTTTAAACCAGCTCATTTCACAATTACAACCACCTCATGAGGTCGGTACTGTTATCATCAACCCCTATTACAGATGTCAAGAGTAAGGCACAGAGAGGTTAAGGGACTTGCCCAAGATAACACAGCTCGTAAGTGACGGGAGCCAGGAGTCATTTCCAGGTGGTTTAGCTCCAGGGACCACTCTCCGCCCCTCTGTGAACACTGACGTTAGGGGACACAGGCTGGACCCAGGAATACCCTGTGCGATCTCCATGAATCCCCAGAACCACCCATGAGATCCAGTCCTATCACCTGCATTTCACAGGAGGGGACTCTGAGCAGGTAAAGGGACTCCGGAGCTCAACCCCAGCTCCGTACTCCAGCTCCCCAGAGGCGGGGCGGCAGGGAAGGCACAGCCCCTCTTACATGACACATTTTACTGTTTCTGGAAATTTTTACAAAGAGCCCATAACCTGCTGCCTTTGTTAGACAAGCGCAATAAAGACCTTTCCAAACGCTCCCTGAAATGTCTGCGTCCTGACTTGGAAAACAGGAGCCATTGGCCGTGAAAATCAGGCTGGGGAGATAAAATCAGACTTGATACTGTGTTCCTTCCTTCTCTGGGCATCGACAGGCTCATGGAAGGAAAGTGGCCTCAAAAGCAAATTCCCAGGGGCAGAAAACCAACAAGAGGCCAGAGACGACAACAATGAGCCTTTTCAAAAACTGAATACGAGAGAGCCCGAGCCAGCCTGGTGACTAGAAAGGTTGTGGCACCAGAGGCGTCTCGCCCCCCCATCACCTGCTGTCGGTGTTTGTTTGGCACAGAGCTCAGAACGCAGGTGCCACCTGGGGCCAAGGTCGTGGGCAGCCCCTGCTGCACCCTGGTCATATTTCAGAACTGGAAGGTGAAAGCCACCTTTCAAATGACTTTCCAACCCAGCTGGGCTGCGGCACAGAAAGGATGGTTGTAAAAATGTCAAGAATCTGGTGTTTCGTTTTGTAAATCAATGTCAAGAGCCTCCTTCCCCTAAAAGGGCCGGGCTAGCCATAAACCCTTCGCCGTGGAGAGAACACCTGGGGGAAAAGAAACACTAAGGCCACATCTATCAACGGGACCAACGCCAAGGTGAGGTTCTAACAGGGACTTGTCCTCAGCCAGCCACTTTCAGCACAGTGGACAGCGTGATTTTTTTTTCTACGGCCCCAACAATTTCCCATCCTGAAATTATTTTCTAAATTGATGTTGAGAGCGACAACATACAGGCTTTACAGAAGTGAGCTCGCCCAGCAAGGCTTCTGTGCGCGCACCCAGGGGTGAGCTGATCAATCTCCCAGTGACGGATCCAGAGCCCACCCACGAGCTAACGCAGAAGTACAGATGTGGGCTGATGAACCGTCACAGCTATCTGGGTGTAGATCACACTGACAAAAAAATCACTTTAAGGTTCCTATGTTCACAAATGCAATAGATGTCAAAAACATAAAATTACCCCCAAAAGGTGAGAAAGAGGCCAGAAGAGGGGGAGGGTCTCATGTACACAGAACAGCGTGGCTTCACTTACTCAGAAAGGGAGGAGGCCTTCTATGTGGAAATTAAGTGCCTTTCCCACAGATTAAAACATCCCCTCGCCGGATACCTCACCCTGTGGTTTTATGACTAGGGGTAAGGATGCCTTCAGCACTTGACGTCTTACAGAACTCTGCTTCTCAAAGTAGCCTCATCTGAGGGGCAAGGCAGGTCTTATCATCCCCATTTCATGGATGGAAGACTGAGACCCAGAGGGGTCTCAAGGTCTCAGAGATATTTAGTGGTGTGGTCAGAAAGGGACGTGGGTTTCAAGTCCCATCATCCCTATGTTCTCACTACTTAACTGTGATATTTTCACCAAATGTCCACGAAGGGGAATCAATCCGTCAGTCGTTTTTCAATACCCAAAATGTTTTCTTTCCCACCCTTCAGCCTTCCTCCTAGTGTACATTTAATTGTCACAGGCCGAGGACAGATGTTAAAGGAGCCAGCGAGAGAGAAGGTGGGGAAAGTACCCTGGAATTCTTTTGAGAGAAACAAGATGGGAACAAGATGTTACTCCCGAGAAGACGAACAATGGGGCGGCCCAGCTCGACTCCCATCTGGGATGGCTCAAGGCAGAACTGTGACATGGGAGGCCCCTCAGGGCCACGGGCTATGCTGCCCCACCTGAGAGCCCACGTGAGCCGAGGCAGCGACCCAGGCCTCCCTGCTCCGCAGGCTCTCCAGGAAACACCGCGATGAAGAGCCTGGCCTCCGGAGTCCCCGCCCGATATAGACTAAACCCCCAAGAGACACTGCACATGTTTCTCAGCCTCACGGAGCCTCAGGCTCCCCATCTGTACAATGGGCGCAGGCTACCATGAGGACCGCACCAGGCGCTGCCCTGTGGACATGGAGCCAGGTGCCCAGAGTGTCAGAAGAGCTGGAGAACACAAGTTCTTCTCTTGCGGTCACTCTCTGCTGGCCCTCTCGTGCGCATCCGGAAACTCCAAGACCCGAGTATTCGCCCAGCATCTCACTCTGCACACTTCCCTCTGGCAAAAAAAATCCTAACAACTCCAGGCAACAACATACCTCCCTCCTGCCAAGCACTGGCCAGGCCCCCCGCTAACACTCGCAGCCACCCACCACGGTGAGGACGGCCTGCCCCAGCCGCCAGAGGAAGGACCTGGGGCAGTCCAAGGTCTGCTGGGCTGGAACATGGCCCAGCAGGGATTTAAAACCGGTCAGGTGGGAAAATAAATTCAACCAACCAACCAACCAACCGGCCAGGTTGGGGAACAGCTCCAAAGCACAGTCGAGTTCCAGGCCTTTTCCCTGCTAGCCCCGGGAGGGTGAGCAGAGTCCTGCCGCCTGCCCCCCCCCACCTGTCCCCCGCCTCCTGCCCGCCCACCTGCCACCCCCCTGCCCACCTGCCCTCCCACCCACCCACCTGCATGGTGCTGATGCAGAGGCTCCGGTGGATGACAAACTGGCTGAGGGCGGCCGAGCGCTTGTAGCTGTTGCGGCCGTGCACCATGAGCAGGCGGCCCAGGTGCTTGAACTGGGTGATGGAGAAGTCGGCCGCCAGGGAAGCCTGCTTGCCTTCCTGAAAGCCACACAAAACAGGCACCGTCAGCGGCACAAGAGGTCAAGGCAAACACGTCTGTTTTGTTTTGTTTTCCACGGAAAAAGCAAGACACCGTAAGGAGATCTTTGGAAAACTTCAATGAAGAGCTTCTTTGGTTTCGAGCTGTGCTCAGTAGGTGGTCTGAGTCTACGTGTGATTGAAAAAGAGGAATCTATTTAAATAAAAGACACTCTAAGTCACAGACAATTATAATTTGGAGGTCAAATGGATCTAGTATCTTGGGGGGGTGCCCACCCCATAATGTGCATCCGGAGCCAAGAATCATCAGAGATAGGCACCTTATGACAGTCTGTTCCTCTGAGTGAACGGTAAGGCGCGGGGGGCAGGGGCTGAGGGCGGAAGAGCACAGAAGAGTGTGGATTCGCCCGATTCATGAAGCTGTGGGACGAAATGCACAGGACGGCATCTCTGGCCTCTGTGCTCCTGTTAAACACAAAGTCCTAACAGACCTGGGAACCATTCTTCTTGCCTGTCGCCATTTAGAAGTCACAAATTAGGACAGAGGAAACAGTAAAACGCAAGCACAGAGGTGACAAGGACAGAAACAGGAAAACTGTTATAACACACCAACTTTTTTGTTTGTTTTAGAACAGTGTACCTTTATTTTTATTTATTTATTTATGAAACTACATTATTTTATTTTTGGGGGGGGTGTTGAATTTTTTTTTATTTAAGCTTTTTTTATTTAAACATATAATGTAACCCCACCACCCTCTCCCAACCCCTCTCCCCCCCTACCCCCCTGTTTGTTTTATGACATTAAGAGTCTCTTTTGGTTTGTCTCCCTAACACACCAACTTTTTAAAAATGTAACTTTTAGTGAGGGGAAGACCACGTGCCACATTCTTCTCTGACCCCCAAGACATCAGCAGACAGTGTGATGACAGATGCTTTTACGGACACTGTGATGGCCATGGAAAAGTGACAAGTACATTCACGGTGCCCTGACGATACGGCAAAACACCCTTTTTTTAAGCCTTGGCACGCAAAAAATCAGCACTTGTCATCTGTAAGACAGAGTGATGTAGATCCCCGACTCCCACATCATAATACCAGGGGATCCCGCTTCGTGGTTCCTTGTGCTTTGTAATGTCAATCTAGGATTTTCAGAAGCATCAAAGCTGTGTTTGGAGGGGAAAAGCAGCTCCAGCTAGCAGAGAAGAGCAGCTCCCAGCCCAATACAGCGACCTGACACCGTGGCCCCGAGCGCCCGGCAGCGACCAGCAGCCCCCACACCCGCACTCACCTTCCCCTCCACACCCACGCCGCAGTCGGATTCCTGAATCATGCTGACGTCGTTGCCTCCATCACCTGTGGGCCACACGGACCCGAGACAAAAGCCGGGAAATTGGAGAGCAGTGGGAAACAGGATCCCCACATTTCATTCTTACTTTGAGCCACTGTGTAAGTATTTGGCCTTTCACCGAGTGCTTGCTTATTACTAAAGCCTTTTCTGCCCCACTCCGTTTGAACACCCCCACACCCCACAGCATCGGCTTCCTGTCTCTCAGACGGAGGAGCTGAGCATCAGCTCGGAGAAACATCAGGTGACTGGCAAGAGCCCCAGCCATGGCACGGCGGCAGGGGGACCGTGTCCACGCCCCACCCCTGCGTGGGAGGCACATGGTGCTGCAGCCCATCAGCAGCAGTGACCGACTCAATGCTTACGGAGCCGATACTGTGCCCTGTGGCCAGCCCTTTTGAAATCTACCCCTTTTTCGTCCTCATCAGCACCACCTGAGTGCTTATGACCCCATTCTACCGACGGAAAGACAGAGGCTCGGTTGGGGACGGGCGCCCAGGGGGCCCGGATCTGGACCCACTGTGTGCAGTCCGCATCCCTCTGTGACGTAGCTTCCTGCCTCCTGAGCAAAGGAAGAGCAAGCTCAGGAGAAAAGCCCTACAGCGTGCTTATCTCCTCTTACTCAGGGGGAAATACCAAAAATAATAACAATAACAAGAGCCAAGGTCTGTTGGGGGAGAAGAGCATGACCTACATGAAGGGGCCGGGCCGGGACACAGCAGCAGAGTCCAACCACCCGTGGAGAGAGGGATCCAGTGCAGTGGGGGGCAAGGAGGGGGGGTGCCTACCTACTGCACAAGTGAGCTTCCCGGTGCGCTCCTGCAGCAGCCGCACGATCTGGGCCTTCTGGGTGGGCGTGCAGCGGCAGCAGACCACAGCCGGGCACTGGCAGGCCAGCTCCATGAACTCGTACTCATAGTACTTGAGGCAGACCTGGGGGGGAGGGGGGAGGCGGAGGGGGTGGGTCAACCCTGCCCCCGCCCCCCCAGGCAGGAAGGGGCGCACACTCCCAGGAGGACCCGGCGGGCGGGATCCCTGCACCCACCTCCAGGGAGTCTCCAGAGATGACCAGGGCACAGTCATGCTTCCTGCGGAAAGCATTCAGCTCGAGGTGGGCCTCGCTGCGGTTGGTCACCTGGAAGGGAACGGAGGGGTGGAGGGGGCCTTGCTCTCCGGAGATGGCAGAACAACAAACAGCGGCTTCCTGAAGCCGGGATGAAGACAATGGCCACCCCAGCCCAGGACCCCCGCCCTGCCCCTGCCACCAGACCCAGAGCCAAATTAAACCGTGTTTGTTATGATTCTGTGGGAAGTGGGAGAGCCGGTATGCCAACTACTACCTTGCATTTCCCCCAGCACGGCTGTGACCCACATAATAAAAGAAAAAGAGCTAAATATGACCCCACTTTCATTGTGTGCCAGGCACTATGCTAGGCCCTTTCCACGGATTTTTTCCCCATTTACATCTCACAACAGCCCTACAAGGTGCATAATAACAGCTGTCCTTCTCACATAAAGAAATGAAGGTATGGCGAGATCCGTGAGCCCGCCTCAAATAACTCATCTCGGGGGCTGGGAAGCAGGCGCCAGAAGCCAGGCATCTAGCTGGGGGGCCAGCTTTTCTGTAGCACACCAGACGGTACCCCCTGCAGGCCCTGGGGACCCTGTGGTGCTGGCCGAAATGACTCGACTCTACTATCGTAGGACCAAAGCAACCACAGACAATAGGTAAACAAGGGGGCACATCTGTGTTTAAATAAAACTTTATTTGGGCATCTGGGTGGCTCAGTCAGTTAAGCATCTGCCTTCAGCTCAGGTTATGGTCCCGGGGTCCTGGGATCGAGTCCCACATCAGGCTCCCTGCTCAGCGAGGAGTCTGCCGCTCCTTCTGCCTCTAGCCCTCCCCCCGCTCATACTCTCTCTCTCTCAAAAAAATAAAAATCTCAAAAGAAATAAAATAAGACTTTATTTGCAAAAGCAAGTGGCCGCATGGACTGTCGTTTGCAGTCCCTAAAGACACAGGATGTAGAGAATACAGAATCTACACAACACACAGTCGAGTCTCATTATTTCCAGTAGTCGCGCTCTATAAAGTCGCTGTGAACACTGAGTTACCAAACGGAACGATTCATTGCTCCTATGGGAAATACAGGTTCCTGTGAGCCTTTCGCCATAATATTTCTGTCAATCAATATATAACCTTATTTTATATCTGTTTCTATTTAAATGCATTTTTTCAAGATTTTATTTAGAGAGAGAGTGAGAGTGCGCACACACGTGAGCAGGAGGAGGGGCAGAGGGAGAGAATGTTAAGCAGGCTCCCTGCCCAGCACAGAGTCCCACCAACACAGGGCTCGATCTCACGACCCCAAGACTGTGACCTGAGCCAAAATTAAGAGTCAGATGTTTCACCAATGGAGCCATCCCAGTGCACCCTAAACACATCTTCTGAAATACACATTGTTGATTCACGAATGCTGAACTCCTAACCAACAGCATTTGAGCTCATGGCCGAAGGAAGCCCAGCCAACACTCGTACTTTCCTCTGAGAGGGACATCAGGGCCTTCCTACACTTTGTGACACTAGACACACTCCAGCCCTGTGCTGGGAGGGGGGATTTGAAACAGCGAAATCACTGACGGCACAAAAATGCAAGGAAAAAGTGGCCCTCCGAGACCGTGGACTGTGCTCGTGGGCAGGATGAGAGCAGAGAAGGCGGGGGTCACCTTGTGTGAGCCCAGCTGGGAACGTGCATGGCAGGCAACGACGGTTTCCCCCTGCTCTGCACTTGGCCACGGAGGACTCTGGCCCTGGGCACTGATCTCGGGGTTATGAATACATCCCAGGAAGTAAGAGCGTTGGCAAGTGTGGAGTCCACGGCTGAAGACGAGCTGTCTCTGGCTCTACCCCATGCTACCGGGCGGGGCCCCAAACTGCCCATCTCCTGAGGGCGCTGCAGGCTGTGGACCAAAGGCAGGGAGTCGAGGAGACACTCCTGGGGCAGACAGGGCCCCTCCAGTCTGCGGGCTCTGGCTGCAGAAGGGGAACCACCGGCTCCTCATCTCCCAGCTCCGTCAAGCTGACCCCAGCTTGTGGCTTCTGGCCTCGAGCAGCTCCTCGGGGCCGCACTGCTGGGGTCAAGCGCTTGCCACAAGGGCAGGAAATTTCCCGCTTGCCCACCTAGTACACCTCCTTCTAAAGGCTCCTCAAGGGTTTCCTTTGGGAGGACAGACCCGCCACGATCTACAATCTGGAATTCACTTCTTATCCAGGACTTGGATCTTCAAGGGTCCGGTGGCATCTGGACTCGCAGGTACAATTCCTGGCACATGGGCCTGTCTGCACCCTTTGCCCCGATGGTGTCCTGCGTCAGCTTCTCGAAGGGACCGTGACCCCCACCAGGGTAGGGACAGCGCTGTAACTACGTGCGTCTGAACCGCCACCAGAAGGGACCCTGCAGCCTCGCCGGGGCCACTCAGTAATCCCCCCCAACCCAACGATGTAAGTTCCCCCACCCAAGGCGGTTACTACACTCCTCCCTCCCCTCTTTAGGGTTCTGAGGTCACCCCACAAACTGCAGCATCGTCCCCACAAGGCCCCAAGGCAGACAACACTTTACCAGCCGAAAAACGTGGATGTCTTGGTTTCTGGTCACCAGGTGTGCATTCTTGGCTGTGCATGTAGCTGTCTCCAGCTTGTCCCCCGTCAGCATCCAGACCTAGAACCACAGCAGAGAGGGGCTCTTCTGGGCCACTGTTCAAGGCCAGCCTGCAGCCTGTGTCCATTCAGTGCCCAAGAACATCGAGCTAAACTCCATTTACTCCAACTTTGTTTTTGGAGATTTTATTTATTTATTCCAGAGAGAAAGACAGCGAGGAGAGAGCACAAACAGGGGGCGTGGGAGAGGGAGAAGCAGGCTCCCTGCTGAGCAAGGAGTCCAATGCGAGGCTCGGTCCCAGGACCCTGGGATCATGACTTGAGCTGAAGGCAGACGCTTAGCGACGGAGCCCCCCAGGAGCCTCTCACTTGTTCCAACTTATCTTGAGGCTCGTGGTGTCCCCAACACACCGCAGGAATACCCCACTCCGAAGGCTTCAGGACCCCAAGTGACCACTGCTGGGGGCAGTGAAAGCTGGTGCAACACTTCTAGAAAACCATTTGGCCACACGCTTCCACAGACATCATGAAGCTCGGCCTCTGACCTCCTCATCCCCCTTCCGGAAATTTTTCTCAAAGCAATAAATAATTTCAAAGAAGGGGACAGCAGGATGGGTGAGGGTCACTTCCATGCCCTACAGGAAGCACTGGTTTGTCACATTACATGCAGTCTTTCTAGGTGGCTGGTTAAGCCAACGGCAAACGTGCCAAGTTCCTCCGCCCCTCCCAACAGATCATTCTGCATCTCGCTGCCATGGGCTCAGAGAGGGTAGGTGACTTGCCCCAAAGCCACACAGCCAGCTCCCGTCCCGAACAGGCCCAGAACCCCCCTGTTCGGAGTCCAAATGGAACGTGCTTCCTGCTCTGCTGGTTTACCCATCAACCCTCCGTTCTCGATGCCCCCAGCAGGGAAGGGCGCGGAGTCACTGCGCAAAGGACACGCTGGCAGTGGGGGAGGTGCGGGAAAGCAAACGGCCATGGTTTCC
>RCUC01001451.1:0-30878 GCA_003697995.1 Taxidea taxus jeffersonii | reverse complement strand
AAAAAAAAGATTTTATTTATTTATTTGACAGAGAGAGAGAAAGCACAAGCAGGGGGAGCAGCAGGCAGAGGCAGAGGGAGAGGAAGAAGTAGAGAGCAGGGAGCCTGACATTGGGCTCGATCCCAGGACCCTGGGATCATGACCTGAGCAGAAGGCAGATGCTTAACCGACTGAGCCTCAGGTGCCCCAGAATTCATCATATGGTTTTTATCCTTTTTCTTGAAAAATGAGAAGATATGAACAGACATACAGATGGCCAAGAGACACATGAAAAGATGCTCAAGCTCAATCATCACCAGGGAAATGCAAATCAAAACTACAATGAGATATCACCTCTCATTTGTCAGAATGGCTAAAATCAACAACACAAGAAACAAGCATTGGTGAAGATGTGGAGAAAAAGGAACACTCTTTCACTATTGGTGGGAATATAAACTGGTGCAGCCATGTGCAAAACAGTATGGAGGTTCCTCAAAAAGTCAAAAATAGGACTACCATACAAGGCAGCAATTATACTACTATTGTACTATATGGGTATTTATTTATATATTTATTATAAATTATTATATATATTTATATAATTGTACTATACGGGTATTTGTCCTCAAAATACAAAAACTCTAATTCAAAGGGATACATGCACCCCTATGTGTATTGCAGCATTATTTCAGTAGCCAAATTATGCAAGCAGCCCATGTGTCTACTGACAGATGAATGAAGAAGATGAGGCAGATATATATATATATATATATATATATATATATATATATATATCTGTCTTTATACATACTTATATGATGGAATATTATTTAGCCATGAAAAGAACAATATCTTGCCAATTGCAACAATGTTGATGGAGTTAGAGAGTATTATGTTAAGTAAAATAAGTCAGAGAAAGACAAATACCATTTGATTTTACTCATATGTGGAATTTAAGAAAGAAATTTAAGAAAATAAAAGAAAGGAATTTAAGAAAGAAAACAAGCAAGCAATGGGAAGGAGGGGGAGAGGAGGAAAGAGGGGCAAGAGACAGAGAGAGAGAGAGAGAGACAAGCCAAGAAACAGAGTCTTAACTACAAAGAACAAACCATTGGTTACATGATGGGAGGTGGAGGGTGTGTGGGTTAGGTGAAGGTGATTAAGAGTAACATTATGATGAGCACAGAGGAATGTATAGAATAGTAGAATCACTATATTGAAATCCAGAAACTAATATAACACTATGTTATCTACATTGGAACTAAAATAAAAATCTTAATTAAAAAAAAGACATACATGGGAAGGATGAATACAAAATTCAGAGTAATAATAACCTTGAGAGAGGTATAAAGGAAAGTGAATCATGGGATTGTTCCTGGGAATTCTCAAACAATATTTTAATGATTTGTTTCTCAAGCTATGTGAGCAATACTTGCCTGCCCATTACATTTTCTTTCTACAGTTTTGTGTGTCTGAAGTATTTGATTTTTATTAAAAAGATAAGGAAGTGTTGGCATCAAATCCTAATGTTTGTCAAAACTCTGTAACATGTTTATAAGAACTCATAACATACAGCTGGTATAAGAGATAGGAATGCTTCATAAATTGTCCATTAAGCAATTACTCCATGCTTCTGAACTTGTGAGCTTTCCTTTGAATAACTCAGCCTCTTTGTTTTGTCAAGTATATAAAAAGCCAGGACAACTTGAGATGGTATTAGTGGCTAACATTTATTAAGCACCTACTCTGTACAAGAAACCAATCATCCCTGATATTATAGGAGAAAAACATGGCACCAAGAGATGAAGTCATTTTCCCAAGCCCACGCAGCCAGTCAGGGACCGAGCGGGGTCCAGAGCCTTCTCTATACTTTCTCTTTTGCCCCTCCCAGAGTTGCCATTATGTTTCTGTCTAGTTTATGAGTAACTTTTAAACAAGTGTGAGTAAAATAAATACTTCAGTTTCTAGAACTGACCACAATGAAAAGCTTTGTAATTTCCTAGACTGAAAAACAAAATGCAGAGAGCATCCTTAGAAGTGAGACCACTTCTCAGGGACCAGGATCGAGCCCCGCATCGGGCTCTCTGCTCCGCGGGGAGCCTGCCTCCTCCTCTCTCTCTGCCTGCCTCTCTGCCTACTTGTGATTTCTCTGTCAAATAAATAAATAAAATCTTAAAAAAAAAAAAAGTGAGACCACTTTATCAGACCTGGCTCTGAGACCCGAAGTAGCTGCCATCAGTCCAGTGACCTGGGGTGAGCTAATCAGACCACCTGAATTCTAGTCCCTGCTCTCCCGCTGCCAACTCATAACGTAGCTCCTTTAAGCCTCATCACAAAACCTCGTTGAGATTGTCTGAGTTAAATGAAAACATGCACAGTGCCAGGTCTGTAACCTCCCTGAGGCTGTTGCCTTCTGGACTGAGCCAACGGTGCCCATCTCTTCCCACACTCAGTCACCTCGCATTTGAAACTGACCTTAGCGGCAGATTTATACCACAGAAATTGGCCATTTGTTTGTTTGTTTTGAGAGCTGGTTGCTAAACATTTCCAGGAACCCCTAAGTGTTGTTGGAAGCTGCTTTGCCAAATGAAAAGCACTACACTATATATATTAGCTCCTATTATTTAAGATTTCATAGCCAATGGCACAAAAAGGAGAACTTTTAAGGGTGAATACACCTCCAGTAAGAAATTTGTTCTACATCTCACAGAAAGCCTCATGCAGTACACAAATTTAAGGCCTTCCTCTGTACCCCAAGGTGGTATGATGGGGCTCTGGGGAATCAGTGGTCTTTCCAGGGAGTCAGTCCAGCTCAGTGGGGCAGAGCTCCAGGGTCTGGTTATGAATGAGCTGATGGCATCTGCAACGTGTTACTTTTGACTCCTGTGCTGTATTCTTTTCTTAAAGATGTTATTCATTTATTTTGACTCCTGTGCTGTATTCTTTTCTTAAAGATGTTATTCATTTATTTGACAGAGACAGAGAAAGAGCACATAAGCAGGGGGAGTAGCAGAGGGAGAGAGAGAAGCAGACTCCCCACTGAGCAGGCAGCCAGATTCCAGGGCTCCATCCTGGGACCCCGACCAGAGCCAAAGGCAGACCCTTAACCGACTGAGCCAGCCAGGCACCCCATCTTGTGTTAAGTTCCTCCTGAAACCTCACTGAGTATGTCTTTGGTTTCCTTTGCCACTCCCTAACTGGGTGAGGGAAAATACCTTCTCAAGGTTTATTGGACAAAATTTCCCCTTTTTCAAAGGTTTAGGATAATACATTGAAGATTTTAAATTATGAATATATATATTAAAAATGCCACACTTAATACCTGAAAGGTACTGATGAAAACCTAGATGTGTAATTATTTCTGTGATTTCTTTTTTCTAAACAGCACAAGAACGTGGCTTCTCTGAGAACTGCCTTGTGACATTGCTTGTATAAATAAAATATTAAGTTCCCCAGAAAGTGGAAAATCCTCAGCATAACAAACACCTGAATATATTTTACTGAAAATTTCGGCAGCCTCTTCCCTTAGACATATCTAAAGAGCAATTGCAGAGCAGAAATAACTGCTTTCCTCAGCAGGCTCTCAGTAAGAGGAAATGGGATTGTAATGAAGCCTACAAAGGCTGCTTCAGCCACCACCACACATAAAAACATTCCCTTCCCTCTTCTAATCACCGCGGGCTGACACGGCTGATTGGAAATTCCCAACTCAGAACATAACCTCTTTGAATTAGAGACAAAAATATTGCCAGCTCATTTTCAGATTTACCTCCAAGGGTCCAGTTGCTACAAAGTGATGGACAAAATGTGCTCTGTATAAACAGTTTGCTCCACCTAATGGATGAGCTTATAGGAATCGGGCACGGTTTCTATTTGCCCTCATGGTGGCAGAGTTAGACGCTGGATATTTGAAGGGTTTCCCAGGGAAGCAGAATCGCAGGTGCTGAATCATGGCCCTGTTGTCCTCAGCTGCCTGCCCCTCAGCCTGGCCCCACCAGAATGTCTCCCCCAACTCTGCTGCTCCAGTTCCCCTCCTGAAATTTCAGTCACTCACAGATCAACATCACAGCTGCCTCCTGTACTCTTATTTATGTAACGTTTTTATTTTGATCAGATCTAAATTTCTCTAAGCTTGTTTTTGCCCTAAGCTCTAATAGCTGTGGGAGCCCACATGACCATGACCTGCTGTCACACAGTGGCAGAAAATATTTGCAAAACATTTCTGATAAAAGACTTGTGCATAGGGTACAGAAAGCATGCTTACAGCTCAGCGGCAAGAAAACAATCCAATTTTAAAATGGGCAGATTTAAAAAGACACCCTACAAAAGACAGTACACTGAGGGCCAATAAGTACATGATAATGTTCAACGTCACCAGGCATCGGACAAATGCAAATTAAAACCACAGCAAGACGCCACTACACACTAAAATTTTAAAAGACGAATAATTCAGTGTTGGTGAGGACATAGAATAAACCAAAATTTCAATAACACTGTATATAAAATGGCACAAATATTTTGGGAAGGAAATCTTGGCATTTCCTTAAAAGTTAAAACAGTATATTCAAAAGCACAATTATCTACCTAGTAAATACTTGTCTCTACCTTAGACATAGAAATATATACAGAGGGGCACCTGAGTGGCTCAGTCGGTTAAGCATCTGACTTCGTCTCAGGTCATGATCCCTGGGTCCTGGGCCCACGTTGGGCTCTCTGCTCAGTGGGGAGTCTGTTTCTCCCTTTCCCTCTGCATGCTGCTCCTCCTGCTTGTGCTCTCTCTCTGTCAAATAAATGAATAAGTACAACCTTAAAGAAATATATACAGAATAAAACTTTTTTTTTCCTTAAGCTTTTTTAAACATATAATGTAACCCCACCACCCTCACCCAACCCCTCTTCCCCCCACCCCCCTCAGTTTGTTTTATGACATTAAGAGTCTCTTTTGGTTTTTCTCCCTCCCGATCCCATCTTCTTTCATTTTTACTTTTCCTACCACCTTAACTCCCACCCCCGTTGCATCTCCACTTCCTCATATCAGGGAGATCATGTGGTAGTTGTCTTTCTCCAGTTGACTTATTTCGCTAAGCATAATACGCTCTAGTTCCATCCATGTCGTCGCAAATGGTAAGATTTCATTTCTTTTGATGGCTGCATAGTATTCCATCGTATATATATACCACATCTTCTTTATCCATTCATCTGTTGATGGACATCTAGGTTCTTTCCATAACTTGGCTATTGTGGACATTGCTGCTATAAACATTCGGGTACACGTGCCCCTTTGGATCACTACGTTTGTATCTTTAGGGTAAATACCCAGTAGTGCAATTGCTGGGTCATAAGGTAGCTCTATTTTCAATTTTTTGAGGAACCTCCATGCTGTTTTCCAGAGTGGTTGCACCAGCTTGCATTCCCACCAACAGTGTAGGAGGGTTCCCCTTTCTCCACATCCTCGCCAGCATCTGTCATTTCCTGACTTGTTCATTTTAGCCATTCTGACTGGTGTGAGGTGGTATCTCATTGTGGTTTTGATTGGTATTTCCCTGATGCCCAGTGATGTGGAGCACTTTCTCATGTGTCTGTTGGCCATCTGGATGTCTTCTTTGCAGAAATGTCTGTTCATGTCCTCTGCCCATTTCTTGATTGGATTATTTGTTCTTTGGGTGTTGAGTTTGCTAAGCTCTTTGTAGATTTTAGATACTAGCCCTTTATCTGATATGTCATTTGCAAATATCTTTTCCCACTCTGTCAGTTGTCTTTTGGTTTTGTTGACTGTTTCCTTTGCTGTGCAAAAGCTTTTGATCTTGATGAAGTCCCAATAGTTCATTTTTTCCCTTGCTTCCCTTGCCTTTGGCGTTGTTCCTAGGAAGAAGTTGCTGCGGCTGAGGTCGAAGAGGTTGCTGCCTGTGTTCTCCTCAAGGATTTTGATGGATTCCTTTCTCATGTTGAGGTCCTTCATCCATTTTGAGTCTATTTTCGTGTGTGGTGTAAGGAAATGGTCCAATTTCAGCTGTCCAATTTTCCCAACACCATTTGTTGAAGAGGCTGTCTTTTTTCCATTGGATATTCTTTCCTGCTTTGTCGAAGATTAGTTGACCATAGAGTTGAGGGTCTATTTCTGGGCTCTCTATTCTGTTCCATTGATCTATGTGTCTGGTTTTGTGCCAGTACCATACTGTCTTGATGATGACAGCTTTGTAGTAGAGCTTGAAGTCTGGAATTGTGATGCCACCAACTTTGGCTTTCTTTTTCAATATTCCTTTGGCTATTCGAGGTCTTTTCTGGTTCCATATAAATTTTAGGATTATTTGTTCCATATCTTTGAAAAAATTGGATGGGATTTTGATAGGCATTGCATTAAATGTGTAGATAGCTTTAAGTAGCATGGACATTTTCACAATGTTTATTCTTCCAATCCATGAGCATGGAACATTTTTCCATTTCTTTGTGTCTTCCTCAATTTCTTTCATGAGTACTTTATAGTTCTCTGAGTATAGATTCTTTGCCTCTTTGGTTAGGTTTATTCCTAGGTATCTTATGGTTTTGGGTGTAATTGTAAATGGGATTGACTCCTTAATTTCTCTTTCTTCTGTCTTGTTGTTGGTGTAAAGAAATGCAACTGATTTCTGTGCATTGATTTTATATCCTGACACTTTACTGAATTCCTGTACAAGCTCTAGCAGTTTTGGAGTGGAGCCTTTTGGGTTTTCCACATAGAGTATCATATCATCGGCAAAGAGTGATAGTTTGACTTCTTCTTTGCCGATTTGGATGCCTTTAATTTCTTTTTGTTGTCTGATTGCTGAGGCTAGGACTTCTAGTACTATGTTGAATAGTAGTGGTGATAACGGACATCCCTGCCGTGTTCCTGACCTTAACGGAAAAGCTCTCAGTTTTTCTCCATTGATAATGATACTTGCAGTAGGTTTTTCATAGATGGCTTTGATAATATTGAGGTATGTGCCTTCTATCCCTACACTTTGAAGAGTTTTGATTAGGAAGGGATGTTGTACTTTGTCAAATGCTTTTTCAGCATCTATTGAGAGTATCATATGGTTCTTGTTCTTTCTTTTGTTAATGTATTGTATCACATTGATTGATTTGCGGATGTTGAACAAACCCTGCTGCCCTGGAATAAATCCCACTTGGTCGTGGTGAATAATCCTTTTAATGTACTGTTGGATCCTATTGGCTAGTATTTTGGTGAGAATTTTCGCATCTGTGTTCATCAAGGATATTGGTCTGTAATTCTCTTTTTTGATGGGATCCTTGTCTGGTTTGGGGATCAAGGTGATGCTGGCCTCATAAAATGAGTTTGGAAGTTTTCCTTCCATTTCTATTTTTTGGAACAGTTTCAGGAGAATAGGAATTAATTCTTCCTTAAATGTTTGGTAGAATTTCCCTGGGAAGCCATCTGGCCCTGGGCTTTTGTTTGTTTGGAGATTTTTGATGACTGTTGCAATCTCCTTACTGGTTATGGGCCTATTCAGGTTTTCTATTTCTTCCTGGTTCAGTTTTGGCAGTTTATATGTCTCCAGGAAAGCATCCATTTCTTCCAGATTGTCGAATTTGTTGGCATAGAGTTGTTCATAATATGTTCTTATGATTGTTTGTATTTCTTTGGTGTTGGTTGTGATCTCTCCTCTTTCATTCATGATTTTATTTATTTGGGTCCTTTCTCTTTTCTTTTGGATAAGTCTGGCCAGGGGTTTATCAATCTTATTAATTCTTTCAAAGAACCAGCTCCTAGTTTCATTGATTTGTTCTATTGTTTTTTTGGTTTCTATTTCATTGATTTCTGCTTTGATCTTTATTATTTCTCTTCTCCTGCTGGGTTTAGGCTTTCTTTGTTGTTCTTTCTCGAGCTCCTTTAGGTGTAGGGTTAGGTTGTGTATTTGAGACTTTTCCTGTTTCTTGAGAAAGGTTTGTATTGCTATATATTTTCCTCTCAGGACTGCCTTTGCTGTGTCCCACAGATTTTGGACCACTGTGTTTTCATTATCGTTTGTTTCCATGGTTTTTTTTCAATTTTTCTTTAATTTCCTGGTTGACCCATTCATTCTTTAGAAGGATGCTGTTGAGTCTCCATGTGTTTGTGCTCTTTCCACATTTCCTCTTGTGATTGAGTTCTAGCTTCAGGGCATTGTGGTCTGAAAATATGCAGGGAATGATCCCAATCTTTTGATACCTGTTGAGACCTGATTTATGACCCAGGATGTGATCTATTCTGGAGAATGTTCCATGGGCACTAGAGAAGAACGTGTATTCTGTTGCTTTGGGGTAGAATGTTCTGAATATATCTGTGATGTCCATCTCGTCCAGTGTGTCATTTAAGACCTTTATTTCCTTGTTGATCTTTTGCTTGGATGATCTGTACATTTCAATGAGGGGTGTGTTAGTCTCCTACTATTATTGCATTCTTGTCAATGTGTTTCTTTGATTTTGATTAATTGGTTTATAGAGTTGGCTGCTCCCATGTTAGGGGCATAGATATTTAAAATTGTTAGATCTTCTTGTTGGACAGACCCTTTGAGTATGATATAGTGTCCTTTCTCATCTCTTATTATAGTCTTTGGCTTAAAATCTAATTGATCTGATATAAGGATTGCCACCCCAGCTTTCTTCTGATGTCTATTAGCATGGTAAATTGTTTTCCACCCCCTCACTTTCAATCTGGAAGTGTCTTCAGGTCTAAAATGAGTTTCTTGTAGGCAGCATATTGATGGGTTTTGTTTTTTTATCCATTCTGAAACCCTGTGTCTTTTGATTAGGGCATTTAGCCCATTTGCGTTCAGGGTAACTATTGAGAGATATGAATTTAGTGCCATTGTATTGCTTGTAAGGTGATTGTTACTGTATATTGTCTCCGTTCCTTTCTGATAATACTTTTAGGGTCTCTCTTTGCTTAGAGGACCCCTTTCAATATTTCCTGTAGAACTGGTTTGGTGTTTACAAATTCTTTCAGTTTTTGTCTTGGAAGTTTTTTATCTCTCCTTCTATTCAATGATAACCTAGCTGGATAAAGTATTCTTGGCTGCATGTTTTTCTCATTTAGTGCTCTGAATATATCATGCCAGTTCTTTCTGGCCTGCCAGGTCTCTGTGGATAAGTCTGCTGCCAATCTAATATTTTTACCATTGTATGTTACAGACTTCTTGTCCTGTGCTGCTTTCAGGATTTTCTGTCACTAAAACTTGTAAATTTTACTATTAGATGATGGGGTGTGGACCTATTCCTATTGATTTTGAGGGGGATTCTCTGCACCTCCTGGATTTTGATGCTTGTTCCTTTTGCTATATTAGGGAAATTCTCTACAATAATTCTCTCCAATATACCTTCTGCTCCTCTCTCTCTTTCTTCTTCTTTTGGAATCCCAATTATTCTAATGTTGTTTCATCTTATGGTATCACTTATCTCTCGAATTCTCCCCTCGTGGTCCAGTAGTTGTTTGTCTCTCTTTTTGCTCAGCTTCTTTATTCTCTGTCATTTGGTCTTCTATATCACTAATTCTTTCTTCTGCCTCATTTATCCTAGCAGTAAGAGCCTCCATTTTTGATTGCACCTCATCAATAGCTTTTTTTATTTCAACTTGATTAGACTTTAGTTCTTTTATTTCTCCAGAAAGGGCTTTTATTTCTCCTGACAGGGTTTCTCTAATATCTTCCATGCCTTTTTCGAGCCCGGCTAGAACCTTGAGAATCGTCATCCTGAATTCCAGATCTGACATATTACCAATGTCTGTATTGGTTAGGTCCCTAGCCTTCGGTCCTGCCTCCTGTTCTTTTTTTTGTGATGAGTTTTTCCGTCTTGTCATTTTGTCCAGATAAGAATCTGCTGTTCTCCTTGTTAAGTGACCTTGGTCTTGGCTGGATTTCTTGTTGATCTTCTGGAGGAGGGGCCTGTTGTAGTGATTTTCAAGTGTCTCTGCCCCAGGTGGAATTGCACCGCCCTTACCCGGGGCCGGGCTAAGTAATCCTCTCAGGTTCGCTTTCGGGAGCTTTTGTTCCCTGAACGCTTTCCGTAGAGTTCCGGAGGACGGGAATGAAAATGGCAGCCTCCTAATCTCCGGTTCAGAGGAGCCGAGAGCTAGGGGCCCCAATCTTCAGTGTGCCTTCAGAGAAAAGCATTTAATCGCTCCCGTCTCCCCAGCCTCCAGCCGCGCTTGGAGAAAATCGTGTGTAATCAGTCCCGTCTCACTGGCTTCTGGCTGTGCTCCAAGGTCACCCAGCCTGTGACCAAGGGTCTCTGTCTCTGGCAGAGTCCCACCTGGAGTCTCTGAACCCCGTAGATACCTGAGCTCTCCCAGGTTGGAGTCTCCCCGGATCTTGTGGGGACCCCTTGCACAGAGCAGCGGCCCGTGTCAGAGACCACGGCTCTAGGAAGCCCCAAGTTGAGAGCTCACTCCTCGGCTCTGTCTCCGCAGCCGGCTTCCCCGCTCTAATACCTGTGAGCTCTGTGACACTCAGACACCCCCGATCTTTGTGACCCCGCGGGACCTGAGTCCACGCTGTCCCCGTGAGGTCTTCACCCCAGTTTAGCCTCTGGAGCGATGTCCCTCTGTGGAGCAGACTTTTAAAAGTCCTGATTTTGTGCTCTGTTGTTCCACCGCTTGCCGGGAGCCGGCCCCTCCCCCTGGGGTCTATCTTCCCGTCGCGTTGGATTCACTTCTCCACTGGTCCTACCTTTTAGAAAGTGGTCGATTTTCTGTTTCTAGAATTGTTGTTCTTCTTCTCTTCGATCTCCTGTTGGATTCGTAGGTGTTCAGAATGGTTTGATAGGCTATCTAGCTGATCTCCTGCTGCCTGATGTCATCTCAGCCTGCTACTTCTCCACCATCTTGACTCCTCCCCCCCAGAATAAAACTTAAAAAAAAAAAATTGAGCGAGGGGCAAGCAGGTGGAGGAGCAGAGGGCGAGGGAGACAAGCAGGCTCCCTTCCCCGCTAAGCAAGGAGCCAGATGAGGGGCTCCATCCCAGGACCCTGAGATCATGACCCGATCCGAAATCAAGAGTCAGATGCTTAACTAAGTGAACCACCCAGGTGCCCATAAAACAGGGTTTGTTTGTTTTTTTAAAGTTAAATACATAGTTAGTATGTGACCCAGCAACTGAACTTCTAGTTATTCATCCAAGAGAAAGTAAAATCCACAGAAAGATCTGGACATGAATGTTCTGGGGGAGGGGGACTGTTCTGGGGGAATAGTGAGCTTCTGTGGGCAACACCTCATTCTAAGAGCCGAGTGCTTGGGGGAGGGGGGCAGGCAGGAGCCTAAGGTGCTCTCACTTGCCTAGTATTGAGCCATTGCCTCATGAGCCAATCTTGGTCTGTTGCACCCAAGGTAGAGCCCTTCACTCTGTGAGTGGTGACTGGGCGGCAAAAGAGAACCTTAACCAGGAAGGAAAACACATTTCTGCATTTTAGACAGATCACCCTGGCATTGATTTGAGGTCTGTCAAACTGGCAACCCCGGGGTGAAAAGAACTCTCCGTGAAGAGAAAAGCATAAAAGAAACCAAGAGACTGGGACTTGCTAAGGTTTTACTTTTCCTTTTTAAGTTATTAGTCAGAATTTTTAATATTGTAAACCAGAGTCTGGTTCATCTGGCTTATGAGTAGATACAGACCCAAACAGGCCAAGTTTATGGGGCAGATGTGGTGGATCACAGAGGAAGTTGGAGCCTCCGTCAGCACGACGAAGCTGAGCATTCTGGAACACGGAAGGGCCTTGCACTCTCTCACTCAATCACATTAAGATAAAAAGTGAGAGCCCATAGCAATATCTAGACAGAACACAATGCTCTTAACTTGGACAAGTTTCTCTCCATTCTCTTCGTCAGGTGTAGAAGACAGAATGTTTCCCCCTAAAGATCAGTGCCCTAACACTCGCAAATTTTGAATATGTTACATTAAATGGCAAAAGACCTGGCAGCTGTAAACAACAAATTTTACGACTGGGAGATTATTCTGGATTATGTGGGTGGGCCCAGTGGAATCACAGGCGTCTTTCAAATCACCAAACTTTCTCCAGCTGGGGCAAAAGATGTAGCAGAAGGGAAACTGGGCAAGATTTGAAGCCTGAGAGGGACTGGACCAGCCTGTGGCCACAGAGACAGCATGTAAAGAAACACGGGCAGCTTTTACAAGCAGCGACTGGTCCCCACCTGACATCTGGGAACTGCATCCTACAACTGCAAGAAACTGAATTCGGCCAACAGCCTTAATGAGCCTGGAAACACAATTCTTTCCCAGAGCCTCCTGGGAAGAGCGTAGCCCAGCAGACAACCTGATTTCAGCCTTGTGAGGCCTTCAACAGAGGACCCAGCTGAGGCCCATTATGCTCGGATTTCTCAACCATGAAACTATTTTGGCAATAATAGGAAACTAATACATAAGCCCATTTTTTTTTTTTTTTAAGAAGCAAGCAAGCATCCAGAATTCTTAAGCAAAAGTGACTTTGAATATAATCCCCTTTCCTCATTGCCAACATGTGATGTAGGAGTCTTGGAGTTCTTTGATCAAAAAAAAAGTTACCATCTATACTCCCTCCTATGCCCCTCTGTATATGGCTGTAGACAATGGAAGCCTGACGCTCTATGTAGGGGATTTTCTCCTACATAGGGCCTCTAGAAGACCCTGGAGTAGAGAATGTGTTTCAGTGAGATCAAGACTAACCAGGAAACCATCCTACCTAATCCAGTTAGGGATGACAGGGCAGGACTGGTGTGAAGTCAGATTGGAGAGGGAGATACCCAGACCGAATGGTTCTGGAAGGGCCAGATAGGTAAAAGGTAGAGCCAGTGAATTCGAGAAGGGGACTTGGAGCGAGATGCCCATGGTGGGAGTTGAGTATGGGGGAGTTTGTGGAACATCCACGAGGCATCCAAGAAGTGCCTGGATATTGAAAAGTGAAGCTCAGTGATTCTCAATTAGAGACTACAATTAGGCATGATTATTATATAGGTCCAGAAGATGCTTATGGATTTCCTCTTGCTTTAAAATACAGTAAGAAGAGGAACGAGGAAGAGATATATATAGAGAGTAATAAAGGATTTTGTAGGCTTGAGGTGATTAGAAGAGGATTGAAGAGAAAAACGTTTAGAAAAGATGAGAAAACTTTTGGCTGATGTGGAAATGACTGATATATTGATAATAAACTACAGAAAAGTTGTGCCCAGAGAGTTTACAATCTCACTGAGGAGAAACAGGAGGTGGCAGGGACACAGAAGCTACAGAATGTTCCCACGAGGCAACGCTGGCAGCCAGGATGGCTCGGTCCCGCCAGGCCCAAGGAACAACGGAGGTGGGTAGAATGGGCTGCAGGAGTGGGAGGCCCAGGAGATGGGTCCCCCAGCCACCTGAACACGTGCGGCCACATCAGCTGGGGGTTTGTCATTTCAGGAATGTTAATATTGTGTTCCTGGGGGGGGGGTACCTCTTTCAGTGAAGATGCAGCTATTCGTAACATTTTCAGGGAAATTGGAGACATCTCCCACCCCTCTCCTTTCTGGGAAAACCAGGCCACTGTACTGAGTAAGAGGGAAAAATCTCAGTTCTTGCAGCAGCCACCTGTGCATTCAACGGTTTCCTCATGAAAAGCTCACGGTGACTTTTCTGGATGTCCTTTGCTAAATCCCAGTCTGGGAAGGTACTTGGAGGCTGTAGGCAGCACGGAGGGGTGGGGAGGTGGGGGGGAAGAGAATGAATTGCCCACACACCAGAACACAAGGGCTCCCTGCTGAACTGCCAGGTGTGCAGGAAGCAGCCAGCCAGGGAAGGCAGCATTTAGGACACAGTGTGCCTCTGGATGGGCTCAGAAAGAACTGCAGTTTAACCCATCCCCAAGCACCAAATGATTATTTTAGGTCATGGGACCAGATGCCACACTTTCATGATCTTTCCTGACTCCTCTAATTTTGGCTGGGAATCAAAAGAGTTGTTAAGGTTCTCTTCTACTCTCTGACACATCTAATCCAAAACTGCCTATGTGAAGTGTCTCCAGAATCTTCTATCATTGCCTTTTAAATGCCCCTTAGACACAGACTGGATATTGCTGCATTCAAACACATTTCCACCACAAGAATTAAAAAGTACTAAGTATACCTTTATTATACTCTGTATAAATGCCACACACATACACACACACACACACACACACAAATGTCTGGATCACTTAATAAGTTGTAACATTCCAAGTTTTAATAGTATTACAAGGACATAAACGATCATTTCCTGAGTTAACAGTGCAATGTAAAATTTAATCTGTATTGCTAAGAAGACATTTTACAGCATAGAAACATGATCAAAATGATCATTTACTTTATCATGTCATAAAACACAAGAGCGTACTGTAAAACAGTGATACACTTTAAATGGTAAGGAAGTTTGTGACTCATCACAAAAGACTCCTGTAGGAACTTGTTGCCATGATTGATTCCAGGTCAGAGATCAGTAGTAAAATAAGTTATGGTACAAAATAAAGTCAACAAGTCATCTATACGGAAGGAACAGTTGATTTCATTGAAGAAACTGAAACCTGGATTCTAGTTGACCTTTTAGTTAGTATGTACAAAAATGTGCTCTTAAAAAATCCTAAGTAATCACAAATTTAGACAAAAACAGTTGAATAAAGGACAATGACAGCTCTTCATTATGCTGTAAAACTATGGATCTCATCTTTGGAAAAGTTCAGCTCATGCAGCAACCTGAAAAACAGATACAGAGTACATGTTTCTTTGGGAAAATGTTTAAAAATAAAGAAGTAACAATAACCATAGTATTTTTTTCATTTTCCCTGCTTAGTATGTATTTTCTAGAAAAAAAAACCCCACAATTAACACTTCTAAAAAAATTAACTATCATTTTTCTTTTTTTTTATTTTTTAAATATTTTATTTATTCATTTGACAGAGAGAGAGATCACAAGTAGGCAGAGAGGCAGGCAGAGACAGAGAGAGGGGGAAGCAGGCTCCCTGCTGAGCAGAGAGCCCGATGTGGGACTCGATCCCAGGACCTTGGGATCATGACCCGAGCCGAAGGAAGAGGCCTTAAACCACTGAGCCACCCAGGTGCCCCAACTATCATTTTTCAATATCACCAAATATCTAGTCAGTGTTCAAATTTTCGATTATCTAATAAGTGCCATAATTTTTAAGTTTGTTTAATGCCAATTTAAGTCTACTCATTGTGATTGGCTGATGTCTTTTAGGTATCTTTTGATCTACAATATCCCTTCTCTCTCTCTTTGTTCTGCAGTTTCTTTGTTGACAAAACCAGATTTTTATGTGGTGAGCCTCCCAGAGTCTTCGTTTTGCCTCATCTTTGTGGTGTACTTTAATAATATGTTCTGATGCCCCCTTTTTAAAAAATATGTTCTGGGGCGCCTGGGTGGCTCAGTGGGTTAAGCCTCTGCCTTTGGCTTGGGTCATGATCTCAGGGTCCTGGGATCTAGCCCCGAATCGGGCTCTTTGCTGGGCGGGGAGTCTGCTTCCCCCCAACCCCCTGGCCTGCTGCTCTGCTTACTTGTGATCTCTCTCTCTGTGTCAAATAAATAAATTAATTAAACTTGAAAAAATATGTTCCTAAGTCCTCTTATTTCCCATAATTTAATAACCGGATCCAGAGGCTTGATCAAATACAGGCTCAATTCCTTTTTGAAAAGACTACATCATAGGTGGTGTTTTTCCATCAGAAGGCACATAATACCTGACTGCCTCTCTTTTTGGATGCTAACAACCATTGGTGATCTACGTACACATCCATTAATTCATTAGGGACCGAAGTTGGTGACACATACTACAATTCTTCTTCATTTATCACCTAAGGTATTCTACAGAGAAAAACAAACTTCTGCAAATTTATTATGTACTCAGTAGGAGAACTCATACAGAAAAGGCAAATAATTGCATATCCCCCCCCCTTTATTCACCAATTTTCAAAGTAAGGAGCTGATCCCCCTGGCATTCTATCTTCATTCTCCCAATGAACAAGACACGCAGAAATACTGCTCAAGTATATTATAATTCAACTTGGAAAACATTATAGAGACTGAAATCTTAGAAGTAGCTCTGTTTAAAATGCTGCTGGAAACAGAGAAAGACAATGACCATAGTTTTCACTCATGTGGAGTTTAAGAAACAAAAAATGAACAAACAAAGAAAAAAGACTAGAAAAGAAAAAAAAAAAAGACTCTCGAATACGGAGAACAAACCAGGGGTTGCCAGTGGGGATGGATGACATAGATAAAGGGCTCAAGAGCCCACTTATTGTGGCGAACACTGAGTAATCTACAGAAATACTGAATCATTATTGTGTATGCATGAAACTAACATAACACTGTATGTTATAGAAAAAAGTTGCTGAAAATAAAAACATTTATTTAGTAATCACTATCTGTAGTCCCTGTGCTAATCATTTCACATGCCTAAGTATTATTATTTATTCCCTTGCATAGATGAGTATTCTAGTTTGGAAAGGCTGAGTAACTGGCTCTAGGACACCTGCTTAGTGATTTCAAGATGACTGTAAGTGGTAGAGCCAGGATTCAGACTCAAGTTAGCAGCTTGGAGACATACATACATATTCGGACAAAGTAACAGTCCGACACAGGAGCCATAGGGCCAACTGGGTACAACAGTCAAGCCTCTCACTGGCTGAACTCATCCAACCCCTCCAGCCACGCTCGCTGTCCCTCACTGGCTAGTGGCTTCACACTGGCCACGCCAGTTTTGTCTTTGGAATATCTGATTCCTCAGTGTGTCTGCTTGTTCCTCTGCCTACCAAACCCTTCTCCACTTCCTCTGACCGGCGACATTTTGGCCATCACTCAAAGAACGGGTCTTCCTCCTCTCTCTCCAATACACACGCCTAGGTAAAAAAAATGGCTCTTCCTGAATTTTCAGAACACTTTGTTTTTACCTCTTGTAAGAGTGTTTATGATATTCTGAGTCCTATTTTAGTTACCAGTGTGTGCATCTGTTTCTACCACTAGACAGTGTGGACCTCAAAAGCAGAGATGGTTTTATTTATCTGTGTACTCTACAAGTGGGTACTGAGTAGATGAAAGCACATTAACTGAGCAAGTAGTTATCTTGCTCTTTATATTACAGTAAGATCCGTTTCTGAGTCTTTCTCTGTTGTCATATCATACAAATTTAACAAATTTTCACCAACATGGAGAGCATGTTTGATATGGTTACACATATGTAGCAGACATGAGATTAGCTTTGGAGGGCCTCAGGGAGGGGGCCTCAGAGTCATTTTTCAGGACAGCAAAAACTATGATAGAATAAGAGACCCAAGTAACAGCCAGGTAAGAGATATACCACACTACATCCATTAAGATGGTTAAGGCAAGGAAGTCAAAGAAATGAGAGACCTAAATGAGATGCCACAAGGGCAGATGCTATGAATTCCAGGTACAGGCACTCTTCAGAGATACTGTGGACTCGGTTCCAGATGACTGCAATAAAGCAAATATTGCCAACAGGGCAAGGCAAATGAATTTTTGTTTCCCAATGCATATCAAAGTTATCTTTGCACTACAGTCTAGTAAGTGTGCAACAGCACTGTCGAAAATAACAATGTACATATTTTAATTAAAAAAATTCTCTCCTGCTAAAAAATGCTAGCCATCATCTGAGCTCTCAGCAAGCTGTAATCACTGATCACAGATCACTGTAACAAATATAATAATAATGAAGAAGCATGAAATATTATGAGAATTATCAAAATAGACACACAAAGTAAGCAAATGCTGTTAGGAAAATAGCACCAATGGACTTGTTCTGTGCAGGGTTGTCACCAAACTTCATTATGTTTAAAAAAAAAAAAAACAGTATCTGCGAAGCACAATCAAGTGAAGAGGAGCAATGAAACGAGATGTGCCTGTACTGATGTGAATCAGGCCACATCTCACAAGCAACTCCATGCAGCATGCTTGAAGGTGAGCAAAAGCAGGGACCCATAGATGATGATCAATGACAGTCCCGAGCCATCCTAGGCAAGCCAGCTGGGTCAGCACGGAAAGATTAGCTCAGAGGTAAAGTTGAGAAACTAAAGCTGGAGAATTATAGTCAATTTTAAAAATGTAGGTATACGAGGATCTTGGCTACCTCCTATTTAATTCCACACCCACTGAGGCTCCGATGTGTGAGGAAGTAGTCTAAGTCTTGCACACACAGCATGAGAATGAGAGGGAAGAGCCTGTAAATAGCCCATCATTCAGGGGAGAAAACAACACGTTTTTAGGAGGCTGGACAAGGCATTCTTCCTCAGTCAGTTAACTGCACTAAGTGGTCTTAAAGACAGTCTCTTTCAGTGCTGAAGAGTTTATGATTCCCTTCATTTAAAAGGATTATTATGCTGCAGTCTATAAAATAAGCCTTAAGATACATCTAAAATAGCAGTGCCAATAAAGTTGAAGAATGTATCTCTTAACCTTTTTCTTCTGGAAAATTATCTTACTTCAAATCATACAATTAGTCTCCACTATAATTTTAATAGTTTTAACTCTAAAAGATTAAAAAAGTTTAAATTATAATATTTTTAAAAATTTAAGTTGAGAGTGCTTAAAGAAGATTTTTCTGAAGGTATTAAAATCCACAAATACACTTAAATTTAATTAAAATACTTTTAAAATGCAACATGAAAAGAAACAGTTCTCAATGTCTTTATTTATCGAGGTTAATCTTTTTCTTAATTAAAATTAAAAATAAGATAGCAAGAGAGGAAACTATCCAGAAAATGTTAGGTGTAGCCATATTTCAAAAACAAGGAAAAACTAGGCATTTAAGGTAGTCATATCTTAAAATCACCTAGACACCCAATAGTAGCAACATTTAATGAAATATTTTAAAGTGTCATTTTAGATTTAAATCAGGGCAAGGTGAATTTCAAACAAGATGAACACCACCACTGATGTTTCATTATCCAGACTCAACTCTTAATCTTTACTTATTTATGTTCTAGTCTCTCCTATCTTGCTGTCTGGCTTTCAGTCACTGTAATTTACTAGCTTTTTTGCCTAATTGCAGAGAATGAAAAAAAGCCAAAAGCTACAATGAGACAAACAATGCTTATTAATTACTCTATGTTCTGAAAGAAGATGTTGAATCCAATGTCCCACCTAAGACTGTGGCACCAAACTCATGAATATGTATCCATACTGCCCATCATTAGCAGAGATCATCACTCCCATCTAACTCCATGCATAAACTTGGCCTCCAACCTCCCCCCTGCATGAAGGTTAAAAACTTTACTATTTTCTTAGGCTGTAACAGACTATTGCAGTGCCACTGTGTATGAATGGGAAGAACAGAGCTAAGTCAATTGCTTTTTATAGATGATGTGCATTTCAGAGTTTTGGGTATTCCTTTTTTTTTTTTTTAAGATTTTATTTGTTTATTTGACAGACAGAAATCACAAGTAGGCAGAGAGGCAGGCAGGGAGAGAGAGGGAGAAGCAAACTCTCCGCTGAGCAGAGAGCCCGATTCGGGGCTCCATCCCAGCACCCTGGGATCATGACCTGAGCTGAAGGCAGAGGCTTTAACCCACTGAGCCACCCAGGCGCCCCAAGTGTTGGGTATTCTTTTCCCTACCACAGTACTACTCACCTTATTCCTTGTTCTGTGAATGGTGTTGGTCCACAAATGCAGATGAGGACTTTGGATTTGTCTAAACTTCTTTTCAAAAATTCAGAAAGAAGAGCTGGTGAAATGTGTCCCCGCTTGCCATTCCATTCAGAAGTAGGTGCTGAGAGAACAAATTCAACATCAAATCTAGAGAAAAGAAACATTTTTTAAAAATCTATTATTCTAAACATATTATTAGCATGTTTCAAGTTCATGAAAATGTTTTCTTTTTCCCCCTTGAGAACAATTTAATGCAAGATACACTTGAAGTATCTTCTTCAAAAGAGTGATACACTTCTAGAAAAGCACTAGAATACATTGGAAGCAAAGACTTAACAAAATCGTACAGGTAAATGCATATTTACTGAGGATTAGCTTTCACTACAGATAAGAAGAGTAGCCTGGTGTTATTTACTGGATTAACTAGAAAGAGACTTCCAAGGGATCTCAGAGAACTCCACATTTCTATTAATAATCTGCTTGTATAAATCACAGTACAGAGCAATTACCAGTGACACATGCATTTTAACTCCGACCTGAACCTCTCCAATGAGTTCCAGACTCAAGAGCCTATTTGCCTTCTTACTACTGCCGCCTCAATCCCTTCAACCTCAACTTATGACCTCCCTACCACACACCTGATGCTATCCTTTTGAGACCTTTTCCTGTCTCACCCCTCACAGGCACACCCTCGACAAGTCCTCGATCCTAACCATATGTCTGACTCTGTCTTCACATGCTGCCCATCCTCCTTCTTTCTGGCAATGCTCCTACCATGCCCTTCTCTTCAGTTCTTAGCTCAAGTATCATTTCCACAGGGGGAAGCACTGCAGCCCATCAGCCCTTTGTTATATGTGGTGGAGAAATGTCTCCCTTTCCCTTTTCTTCAGCTTGTAAATATGTGGTCATCAAGATGACTAGTCCATGAAGTCTACCTTCCCCATTAGATCATGAGCTCCATGAGAATAATGCTTTGGCTGTCAATGCACCCCTAGTGGCTAACACCCAGGAGGCGCTCAAACACTAAGAAATGATACACAGGAAAAAGGAAAGGTACAGAATTAAAGTCAGAAAGAACATCAAGCTAAGTCTCACCATGTAACTACAGAGCATTTTTCCCCGTAGTTTTGTAATCTGTTGAGTGAACTGCTGGTGAAGAATCACAGTAAATTAAACATTTTATGTTGTACCTGCTCTCCGATGTAGCAAATGCCAATTAATTCTTCCCACTTTTAGTAGCACCAGATCAAATGATTTTTCTACCATTTCCAGTGAATAACTGAGATATTTTCTCAAGACTGGCAGGAACGAATCATCCATTAATGTCAATCTTAAGAAAAAGCGGAAGGGAACAGTTTCCCTTGCGAGGGGGCCAGGGATACCAAGCAAAACAAGAGAAACAAGAGGGACCTGGTGCTGCTCTCCCTCACATCACTCTGCTGCCACTGAGTTACAGGTCCCCAAAACAGACTAGCATAAAGCACGACAGACCAACTCAGAGTGCCTGCCGGGGATGAGAAAACCAGTCCTAGCTCTCACCCAGACCCCAGCCTCTAGGTCTTATTTGCCCTTCTATAGGACAAGGTGGGAGAACTCTATGATCCTTATTCTAGTATTCTGATTTTATATTTAAGAACTCTACAGAATTACCTTCTATTTTTTACCTCTGAGGCTCCCAGGTAAGTTTTAGCAGCACTCTAATCTACTCTGTACAAAAGAGCTTCCCAAAGACTTCCTTTTACTAACCGATTTTTTCCTTGCTAGCATGTAAAATTAAGATAGTTTTAGATAATTCTAGAACGTCGTATTTGTTTACTGCTCCATGAGGGCAGGATCCTTGCCTGCCTTATTTAATACTGGATTTAGGCTTGGCTTGAGGAAAGTGTGCAAAAATGCCTGATGAATGAATAAAGAAATGTATTTACAAAGCAGCCATATTGGTCAAAAATAAAAACTGTACTTATTTTTTTAAAGTATTTTATTTATTTATTTGACAGAAGAGAGAGAAAGCACAAGCAGGGGGCAGAAGGAGAGGGAGAAGCAGGCTCCTGGCTCAGCAGGGAGCCCGATGAGGGGCTTGAGCCCAGGACCCTGGGATCATGGACCTGAGCTGAAGGCAGACCCTTAACCAAATGAGCCAACCAGGTGCCCCTAAAGACTCTACTTAAAAGAACAAAGTCATGTGTTGGCATCTCTGAAATCACATTAAAAAATGTATATGAACTCGCAAGTGCATTTTTCTCAGAAGACATAACCCTTCATCAGATTATCAAAGGAGACCCAAAACAGCTGCTGAACTACTATCTTTTTTTTTTTAATATTTTATTTATTCATTTGACAGAGAGAGATCACAAGTAGGCAGAGAGGCAGGCAGAGACAGAGAGAGGGGGAAGCAGGCTCCCCGCTGAGCAGGGAGCCCGATGTGGGACTCGATCCCAGGACCTTGGGATCATGACCCGAGCCGAAGGCAGAGGCCTTAAACCACTGAGCCACCCAGGTGCCCCTGAACTACTATCTTAAGACATTCCCAATTACACATAGACAAGTGGATAAAAGATAGCAACTGCCTCGCTAAATTAAAGATAAAAAAGTGTCTCCTCTAGCTCTATTTCCAACAAGTCTGTCACTGGAACAAAACTGTGAAGATATATAAATCAATAGTGGTGTCCCTCTCATCTGAAAAAGAAACTCACAATTTTCCTTTACTAAGATGTTTAAAAGAAAAAAAAAAGCCTATCATTGGCATACTTTCTTCAGGTGTCCACTGAAGGGTGGTAAATAACTGAGATCCTTACATAAATGGTGTAAACTTCTCATGCATTTCATATTTATGCACACAATGGTCCCTTGACTGTAACTTTTGGGCACTCAGTGGAAAAAGTGAACGGCCACATGGATGCAATTTTTAGGGATATTGTAAAAGGCTGCTATCTTGCTTATCCCCTTCATAGGACTAGAAGAGCTTACACTGGAGTAGGAGCCATATCAAGTTAAGACTCAAGAACACTTAAAAGAGGGACTCCTTTTTACCCTATCAAGACACAGATGGTTACTATGGAATCCTCTCTTCTGGTTTATTCTGGAAGAAGGCCAAATTGCCATCTGAAACAATTACAGTCTTGAGGCATAAGAGTAAAAGTTCCGAAATTCCTTCCTGCCCTACAATTTCAAAATGCAGGAAAAGACTAGAACTCTTGAAAACGTTACCTGAAAATAAATTTAGATAATTCATAAAGTGCAAAGCAACATAAAAAGAGAATGAAGAGAGAAAAGAGACCAGCTTCTAGAAAATGCCCGTGCATTCTAAGTGTCAATGGCAGTAAATAAACTTGTGAAAATGGATAATGATCTGAGATGAAATATCCTGACATACAAAGGTACTCATTCAGTCCAAATCCTATGGAGAGCCTGCAGTCATCCAACAACCAAGTCCCTCCTGCAGGCAGTCAGCTTCTAAAACCTATATCCTTCACATTTCTTACACGCGTCCCCTACCTTTCCATGTTTACTACCACAACTTCACATGAAGCCCTTAGACCTCTTATCTAAAATACTGCCCTAGGGGTGCCTGGGTGGCTCAATCATTAAGCATCTGCCTTTGGCTCAGGTCATGATCCTTAGTCCTGGTGTCAAGCCTCGCATCGGGCTCCCTGCTCGGCGGGAAGCCTGCTTCTCCCTCTCCCACTTCTGCTGCTTCTGTTCCCTCTCTTGCTGTGTGTCTCTCTCTGTCAAATAAATAAACAAAATCTTCAAAAAATTGAAAAAGTAAAATAAAATACTGCCCTAATACCCTCAGCCCAAATCTATCTGACACATCATTGCTATGAGTTCTCCTAAAAACCCCAATCCCATCTTACAACTTTGTGCTTCTGAAGCTTCCGTGATTGGTAACTGCCCAGAGAATAGTATTTTAGGGTATCCAGGGCCTAAAAGAAAAATACTAGATCATATGGTATCTGTCTTTCTCTATTTTCTCTATTTTGCTTACCACTATACTCTCTAGCTCCATCCATGTTGTTGCAAATGGCAAGATTTCATTCTTTTTTTGTGTGGCTGAATAATACCATATGATTTCACTCACACATGGAATTTAAGAAACAAAACAAATGAGCAAAGGAAAAAAGAAGAGAGAGTGAAACAAACCAAGAAGCCGACACTTAACTTAGAGAACAAACAGGTGGTTACCAGAGGGCAGGTGGGTGGGGGATGGGTGAAAAAGGTGATGAGGGGTAAAGAGTGTAGTTATCATGATGAGCACTGAGTAATGTACAGAATCGTTGAATCACTATACTCTATACCTAAAACTAACAGAACATGTTAACTATACTGGAATCAAAATTAAAAACTTAATAAAAAAAATACCAGAAACAGCAAGAAGACTTGTTATTTGTACACAGGAAAATAACTCACAAAATAAATAGCTAGGGATTAAAATTTGATAAACATATACATTATGGAAACACTTCTCAAAATGAATCTGATGAAATACTGTGTGCTTCCTGATGTTGAATGGTAATCATGAGAAAAGGCTAATCTATCAAATGAGTTTGGGACTACTGGGTTAAGAAAACTTAAATAGACTTCTTCAGAATTTCCCAAAACCTTGAATATGCTAATTTCCCAGCAAATCTTCAATGAGGTAATATGGTATATATT
This sequence comes from Taxidea taxus jeffersonii, assembly GCA_003697995.1. NCBI lineage: Eukaryota > Metazoa > Chordata > Mammalia > Carnivora > Mustelidae > Taxidea > Taxidea taxus. Next base: position 6,617 of record RCUC01001451.1, on the reverse strand, counting down.
CTTTCTCAAATTTATTTATTCACAGAGCCCTTTAGCAGAGAACACACAAATATTCCAAAAAACACATTCCAAGAAACACACCATTTGAGGACCATCTGGGAGGAACAGAGTGCTTAAGGGTCCAGATTAGGGGTCCACATATCTGAACACATCATAGGCTGGAGAAAAAGAAAGGGGTTCGGGCACATTTTCCATTTGCTTTTGACTCCGAAATCATCAGCTTTTGCTAGATCAACTGGACTGAAACATTGCTAGTCTTAATGTGGACACCAGAGTACAGAAACAGAGCCAGTCATTATCTACAGAGCCTGTCGGTAATAAAGGGAGACAAGCTTCCTTCCTATGTGGCCAGAGCTTCCTATGCCCACTTTGTCCACACTTACTTCATATATGAATTACACTTAAGGTCTTCCATTCCCTGATTTTAACCTACCCTGTTTCTTTGGCTGCAAAAGGAGAGGATTTGAAGTGATCACCACTAAGATTCCTTCTAAATAGATCTAATTAATGGTTTTATTTTTGCTCCAAGTTATTTCACATTATTCTCCATTATGCAATGTATATAGTTCAACAAACCGGACCGGGTTCTTTTGCTAAATGCTAAATCATTCAACATACTGGCCCTCATGGTTTTTTGCTCCTAAAATCCTATTATCCAAATTTATTATCCTGTTCACAGAAACGCTAATTGCTTCCCAAAGCTCAGCTCCAAAGCCCCTTCTTCCATTGAAGTTTTGCCATCCCCACCCTCATAAAAACAGAATCATTCTATAACCTTTGTAACATAGGATTTGTACCTTTCAAAGTACGGACTTTACCATTACTACTGACCTTCAGGACTTCTCCACCACTAGGTCCTCTTACTTGCTCTGTGTCTTTTCCCAACATTAAGAACACTTTGCAAATAGTGAGCACACAGTCATGTGAAGTGAAGCACATGATCCACTGGTGCCTATAACGGGGTACACAACCCCGTCCTTTGTGCCCCATTCCTTTGCTGCTTGGAATCCCTTTCCTTTTCTCTTTCCCATATGCCCTAAACATTAATCTCATCCTTTCTAAAGGAAAATAAGGACACTAACATATTGAGTATGTGGGGTGCAATATTCTGTACTGGGTACTTTATCTTTCTAGAGCCTATTTGCCAAAATATATCAATAGTCTTGTTATTCTCTGACCTGATGATTCTTCTGATGAATTTCTATCCTGCATAGAGAGGTACAGAACAACTTCTCATCTCTACGCCAAACAGCAGGGAATTGGTTAAATAAATTATGGTATGCTTACATGATCGAATACAATGCAGCTATGAAAAATCACAGTGCAGGCTTTCCCAACTGGCACTACTAGCCTTTGGGAATGGGTATTTCTTTGTAGTGAGAGGCTGTCCTGGGTGCTGTAGGAAGCTGGCAGCCTTTCTAGCCTCTACCAACTAGATGTTCTCAGTGGTGATGATAAAAATGTTTTCAGACGTAAATGCCCCCTGAAGTCATGGTGGCAGACAAAAATTACTCCAGATGGAGAACCACTCCTTTAAAGTAGTCTATGCACAGAGTAGGTATAATACAGTAAGTAGAAAATATAGTTATAAAACATGCAGTCAGTATGACTACATTATTTTAAAAAATACAAAACAAAAAGATGAGTGTGTGTCCGTGTACATGTATTTGTGTGTCAGAAAGAGAGAGTGCTTCACTAAAAGAAGGTTGTTTTCTCCAAAAATGACTGCTCTGAAGGTGAAGGAAAACACTTGTTATATTTCTGTATTACAGAATTTTGCCCAGAAGTCAATCTCATTATCAAGCTATCCCACCCCTCAAAGATCATTCTGCAAAAGCTGAGAACTCACAGAGCTAGGGCATTCTGCTGGGATGGGACCTCATGCATAATACTGTTCAGTAGTCAAGAGAAAGATAAGTGAAGTTTAATTTGCATTCCAGTTTACATAGTAATTAGCTACATCTACTACCATATATATTTGCTTTCTGTTTTCTCTCAATTTTCTTTTTTTTTTTTATTTAAACATATGATGTAACCCCATCACCCTCTCCCAACACCCCTATTTTCTCTCAATTTTCTTAAGAAAAATAAATGTGTGAGATTTTGCTAGATCTGAAATGTTTTGAATGGAGTCTTAACCACTGGAGTTAAGAGTCAAGTGTAATAACATATTTGGATACAATTCAAGTAAGCTGTTTTCTGTTCAAATTCTACACTTAATGGAACTTGATTGAAATAGAAATATCCAAAAAAAGTATTTATGATATACCTGTGTTCTGTGTTTTGTTCTGCAGTTTTGTAAAGTTTAGCAATGTGGGTCAATGAAGAGATATATCCCCTGGATTGCATGGGAAAATAAGCCAACACAGTATGTTGTTCACTGTTGTGTCCCTGTATGCAGGCACATGGTAGAAGCTCTCATGTATTTAATGAATGAATGAATGCTACACATATGCTAATTCTGGGTGAGGCACCTACATATACAGTACCTCACTGACCTCCATGCCCAAATAATTCTATAATGTAGGTATTGATATTCCTATTCTACAAATGGAAAAACTGAGGCCTTAAATGCTAACAGAAATACAGATGTGAGTAACTAAAATAACCTTACATCAAATCTGAACTTTTACTCTCCTTTTTTGTATAGGACTTAACAATCAACAGTGCTACAAAACCCATCAATAAGCTTTTAAGGTTAGCTTCCTCATAAAGCCTCAGAATGTGGTAACATTGTGGATAGACATTCCACAGCCATCTATACAAGCGCAGCCTTTATGTCTCCAGGGACTGTAAATTATACAACGCTAGAGGTCAGTGCCTCAAGCAAGGACAGTTGCATCTCTAGGAAGAAGAAGGAGGAGGTAAGTGAAAAGAGAGAGAGTGAGAGCACAGAAGCAAGAGCAGAGAGCAAGAGGAGAAGGAGAAGGAGCAGAAGAGGAAGGGTAAAGGCAGGCCAGAAGTCAGAACACTAGCACTTCTCTCTGCAAGGTAGAGAGCAGCACAAGCCTGGTGAGTGCTATTAGTCCAGTCACCCAGATATGAGAAAACAAAAGTGGGGCCTTTCCTCATCCTCAACACTCCAGCCTATGCAATCCACCAACCCAAATTCTGATCATGTAGACCAAAACAGAATGAAAGGAAACACACTGTATATTCAGAGGCTGTCAAAAGATTTCTTTATACCAAATACTTCTAAAATCAAGTTTAATTCCTACTGAAAGACTAAAAGGACAAGGTCTATTCATTCAAATACTGGTAAATGGATCTTCTTGTACAAGGGAACTATCTTAAAAAATAGCTTTGTCAAAATACTGCCAGAAATACTTAAAAAAAAAAAACAAACCTAAAGTAAAAAAAAGCCTAGCTATGCTGTTTAAGTTATTTTAAATATTTGGTTAGGAAAACCGGAGCTCGAACAGTTAATACAGAAACGAAACACATGTAGGTAGAGTTCTTCGAAATCCAAATTCACATATCTGAGGTAGGGCTTCCCAGTTTTCAAGGCATTTATACAATCTTCTCTAGTCCTTGCATTATAGCCTTATGAAGTAAGTAGGAAATATGTCACTATTTCATTTTGAAGAGACAGGCTCAAAGAGCTAAGTAATTTTTGAATAAGTTCCAAACTACTGAAGGATAGAATGAAAACTCAAAATTAGGGCTTTAGGCTTTTTGATACATACTCTTCTAATTTTCCACTTTGAAAATGGTGAAAAAGACACTTGTGAACCCAGGAACTGGTATTTCTTTAAACCATGATCTAAACTGCCATATAGCTACCTGTATTATAGTAAATATTCTTAGGTTTATGGAGTAAGTATGTAAGAAGACTAAATACTTAAGGATAAATAAGTTCAGGTCATCCTTAATTTGTGAATGTTACTTATGAAGAGAGAAAGATGGAGGACAGAAGGAGGAAAAGCTAGAGGAGGCCAAGGCTTCCCTTGGCTCAGTATAAGTCACACAATGTAAAGCCCAGTATATATTTTATTGATACATATATGATGTCATGTTAATCTTACTGAACAGTACTTCTTTGGGGGAAGGGTATTAACATTACTTACATTGAGAGAATTATTGATTAGCTTATTTTGTTTTTGAAGGAGCTTCCTGGCCAATTAAAAACTCCAATCAAAGGAGATAAGGCCTAGACTGACTACACATTTTTGAATATTGAAATGCAGAGCTAACACCAGTTTAATACCTTTTATCTTTAAATGCTAATTTCTCCAACCGGCTTCTCCAAATTATATCATCCTCTGTTTTATTGAAGAACATCAGCTTCACTTTCCTTAAAAGAAAGAACAACAACAACTCAAAAGAACTATTTTGATTATATTTAAAATACGCATGAATGGAAAAGTCTTAACATAAAGTGGAATGAAATGTTTTCTTTAATGCCAATTAGGTAACCAAAAGTATCCAAAATAAAAGAATCCAGTTAGTAAAACAGCTAGGATTGGAGGACATAGGGTAAGAAATGATAAATGAGGGAATGAGCATATGTCTATTAAGGCCCACTGAGTAATTAATTTAGAAGACCTTATACTAATCTAACAGCCTCACAAAGGATAGCAATTAAAGATAAAATTACATACCTGAGACTGGGTATGTTAGTCAAAGCATAATTCAGTATTTTAACCATTGGTGTGAAGCCTGTTCCAGCTGCCAATAGAAAGAGATCTTCTAATTCTTGGAACTGGGATATTTTAAAATTGCCCTCAGGATTGCTTACAGAAACAGAATCTCCTAAACAATGAAATATAAACTAAATCAGAAAAAAAAATCAGGGAAACTGAAGTTAAGCTAGTTGCATTTTGAAAACTGATGAGTAAAAGGGTGAAAGCATAATTCTCAGACTATTAATCTTAAATCTTTTAAAATGTACAAGCAGTTTTGAGAATACTCATTAAGGCCCTCAAGTATACTTGGATTATATCATTCTAACCAGATTAATAATCTAATTTCCCATTATAATTTTCCCAAGCCATCTGGAGTATCTAATTTACAAACTACTGACAAGCATTTAAATATAATTTATCAGCAGAAAATTGATCGCTAAACTAAACTATAAGCACCTCAAAAGCAAAGTCCAAGTATACCTGCCTTGCACACTACAAGGTGGTGAATATATACTCAACTACTTTCATATTGATTTTTAGCCAGAGCAATAAAACTAGGAGAGAAGGGGCACCTGGGTGGCTCAGTGGGTTAAGCCTCTGCCTTCAGCTCAGGTCATGATCTCAGGGTCCTGGGATGGAGCCCCACATCGGGCTCCCTGCTCAGTGGGGAGACTGCTTCCCCCTCTATATCTGCCTGCTGCTCTGCCTACTTGTGACCTCTCTCTGTGTGTCAAATAAATAAATAAAATCTTTTAAAAAAAAACTAGGAAATAAAATTGAAATAGAAATGTATTCTACAGTCATACTTCAGTAAACGTGCTAACCTCCATCAAATCTTTGAAAAGACCTATTGATTAGAACAACAGCTCTTCTGAATTTAATGCCTATAAAAACAAAGACCAGAAACTGTACTTCAAGTATGCTACTTCACAATCTAGAAAAAGAATATTCGAGAAAAATTATTTGCAGTGAATTTGATATAATCACTATGTACCACTCATATAAGAAAACTGCCTTTAGGACATTTCAGAAATTTCCAAATAATTTTAAAAATGAAAAAAATAAAGCTAAATATTTTAAAAACAATTTCAAATACTTTTCCTCTTTTTTCCCCCAATGCTCATAAATCTTCTTTCTTATCCATAGCAGGATAGTAAGAACCCTGCAGTAACTGATGAATTAAGTATTATAAAGGAACAGAAGCTCCCTGTTCTAGTTCAAAAGGACTGTAAGGTCAGAATATCTTCAGGAAAAAGTCGGTTTCTTACTAAAGATGCCTCAAAGAATGATGCTAGCTTGAGAACTTTTGTCAGCATGCCAGTCCTCCCAATGTCAGAAAACTGATTAGACTCAGGCAAGGGGCCCGATTTTAATCAAGTTCACAAGATATTAAAGTAGACCTGCCAGAACAGTGACTGATTTATGGAAGGCTCTCTGCACCCAGCGACCTGAACCTTACACACCCCAACCAGGGCATCTCATTCCCAGGAGCAGGACATTTGGAGGGCCAAAATCACCATTAAAGAGTTGCTTGGTGAACATGGAATTGAAACAAAGAAGTGGGTAATTTCATAGGGAAACTCATTTAGCCGTGATGAGGCTTCATGAGTGAACACTACCCTCTAAGTGGCACAAGTATTTGTGCTATGTCTAGCTCCCCTGGATGAAGCTGAAAAAACCACTGATCTTGTTCTTTGGGCTTTCCCTTTCCACACTCTAGGCTAATTCTCCACCCTGCTCTGTTCACACAATCTCTATCATTAGGGTATAATAACACGGGCTCACTTTCCACAGGCTGTGTTACAGTCATGCGTCCGTCTACCACAAGAGGAGAGTCACTTTCGCTAGATGTGCAGGCATTCCAAGATTCTTTAGGCTCACATTTGACTTATGTAATCAAAGAGGACCAATCAGATCCGCTATATAAAGACTAGCTTAACTTTCACCACATGACAGATTTTCTTTATTTCCAAATTTTAGTGAGCTACTTCA
>ML093340.1:52224-75648 GCA_003697995.1 Taxidea taxus jeffersonii | reverse complement strand
AAAAAAAAAAAAAAGGATAGTAGAACATGCTTTGTTTCTGCAGCAAACACTATTTTTAAAAATCTTTTTCTCTGGTTAGCATTAGTTTTCTTACCTCTAAGAAAACAGAGAAAATCTTCACAATAGAATATTGGGTTCTGTTTCCTTTGATGTAGTAATGCATATACAATATTACACTAATGATTAACTGTTGTGCCCCTGAGGTTTCCCCAGACAAAACCGCCTTTCAGCAGATTCCTTATCAGCTATCAGGGGAGTGTTTACAGCAGCTAAAACTCTTAAGCGCCTTGTCTCTGAGACTGATGGGGATAATTAAGCCAATGTTTGCCAGTCCTCTGCTCTTCTTTTTTGTGAGGTTGGAAACTAGGAAAAAAAGGATGCATTAGCCAAAAATAAAACCCTGGAAATTCATGTTCGGCAATTTGGTATAGATTTGATCAGTTGACTCTGTTTCTGACATATGTATTTCTAAGCCTTTAGGCAGAATAGAAAATTGTTCGCTTAATACATATCATCTGATTTTCTATAAAGGAAATAAAGAAATATATATTCATATATATTTAAAAATATAATTAAAATGTATAATATATATTTAAATATATATCTCTAAGGTTTTTTTTTAAATAAATATTTCTGATTTGCTGGCACACTCCAATTTAGAACTGGTTTACTATATATGGTGACACTAATAAATAGGGCATAGTAAACAAGACCATCTTGACTCTTGGTGAGAGTCAAGACTGTTAGAAATGGTCTTGTGATTGAGGATTTTGTTGTTTTTAGAACAATAGTGTAAAATTGTGTGGCAAAATATGATGTTGCGCTGCTTCCCCCCACCCATCCTCTGGATCTCCAGAGGAAGAATTCTCATAAGCAATTTTAAATGGTTTGTACAAAGATGTAACTGAGGTAGAATAATTTATACCAACTTCTCATGCCAAAAGTTAGGGTAATATACTATTTCAACTTAATCTATGTTCAGTGCAATTTTTAAAATCATGTATTATAAACATCTTTTGACCCCAAGGGTTCATAACTGAAATTAGGTTCAGAATCCAATGTTTAATTCTGATGAGTTATTGCTAAGGCATTATTAAAGTATGAATATTCTTCTTTAATTCACTCTCAATAAATTATCAGTAATAGCAATATTTAGCTTCTGTGATCTTTAGTCCATTTAAGGACTATTCTACAGTCTTCCATGTTACTTAATTAACAGTTAATAGTTTAGACTATGTGTGTATACATATACATATATATATGCAAAGAAGTCCAGTAATTAAAAAATACATAGCCTTAATGACCAAGAGATTCAAATTAAAAACCTAGATTACAATTAGCTAAGACGCCATATAAGATGATATAATCAAGGGATAAGAATTTGCTTCCTTTTTAAAATTTATAATCTTCTGTTACTTGAATGGAACACTTTTCAGACAAATTGTCTGCTATACAAGTGTACTTTACTTTTACATATTTTAGGAGATAAACCAGAATGTTGTCAAACAGAATCAAGCTGAAGATTAACTGTACTATTTGATGAGAGATACTGTTTGCTGACTACCAATGTAGAGTATGTAGAAAAAAAAATCTTATGAAACAATATGAAAGCAGATAGAATAGTTTAAAATAATAGTAAGATCAGATGGATAAACAAGTCATTTAAGGATTTTATGAATCCCCCTGTTGGAAAGATTAACATAGTTCTTTTTTGAAAAAATATTTTCATATGGTGGGAAGACATGACTCGGCTCTTAGAAATGGAAATATATATAATAGTTGGTATGTTTGATTATTAATACTTTCAAGCAAATATTTTCTGAGAAGCTTGAAAACATGTGTAGGAAGCCATTTAGAAATGCTTTCAAAAGCAAGATTGGCCTAGAAAATGTACTTTGACAAATAAGAAAGGAATGAGTACACTATGTTCAAGAGTAATCTAATGGAGATTCTGGGTGAAGCCAGTGGAAATCAAATGAATCCATTACCATGAAATCCATCATTGTTTGTCCATTATCTAAACCCTCACAGCTCAGAAAGGATACTTTGTCCCCCCCCCCCCCCCCGCACTGTTCTTACCTACTACTATATTCTTGCAGTGTAATGTAGTAACCAAGTGACCGTAGGTCTGAACAATTTCAAGTCTCCCACACAGTGCAGGGCAGCACACAGTACCTTTGATAGAAAGCTACATTTCTGCACTATTCATTGTTAAACAATTGTAAGGCGTCTGCTAAAAGGAAAATGTCAAACGTGTTTATGAGACCATTTTCAGTTCCTAGGCTTTACTGTGGGCAAGTGTGTATTTCCATGAAATGAAGATGGGAAAAAGAAAAGATGAATTATTTCTAAGTAGTAAGTTCGATGAAATGAAGCCCTAAAAGATTTATTATAAATTACTGCAAAACTATCTCTGGCCTGCTTTCCACAACTAATCTATAACAAGTTAATATATATTAATAAGTTTTTGCAGTTGCTTACACATGGTCTCTATTTTTAAGGTCATATTCTCATTTCATTCCTTCTTCACAGATAGACAGATAAGCACACTAAATTGACCTTACCAATTTATCTTAATAGTGGAAGGATACCATCAAAAGAAACTTTATAATTTATCATAATAGAGAGGTAATAACATAATATTTAAAGCAAATGAATCTTTTTTTTTATTTTAAATTCATTGTTTTGAATGAAATAATATTAGTAAGGCTCTGTGTTGTAAACGAAAGGGAAATGAAAGAAACAAAAGCTAAGAGACAGATTATCTTGTGAAATATCAACTTTCTGCATATGATTTCCGAAGGATAAAACACTGATATCATCCATTATAAACCATATTTGTGGGACGCCTGGGTGGCTCAGTTGGTTAAGCAGCTGCCTTCGGCTCAGGTCATGATCCCAGCGTCCTGGGATCGAGTCCCACATCCGGCTCCTTGCTCGGCGGGGAGCCTGCTTCTCCCTCTGCCTCTGCCTGCCACTCTGTCTGCCTGTGCTCGCTCTCTCTCTCTCTCTCTAACAAATAAATAAATAAAATCTTAAAAAAAAAAAAAAAACATATTTGTGAAACATTTATTTACATATATTAAAATTCAAATTGTTATGTTTAAAATTAAATTGTTCCTAGGTCACCAAAGTCCTACCAAAGGATAGTATCAGAACAAAATATATTCAGATCTGATTGAAAAAACCCAGAATCTAACAACATATCTTAATAAAATCTTTCTATGAACAAGTTACAAAGATAGCCAAACCAAGAAATTCATTTTCATTTTACTTCCACATAGAAAATAATATTATGGGGGCTCCTGGGTGGCTCAGAGGGTTAAGCCTCTGTCTTCAGCTCGGGTCATGATCTCAGGGTCCTGGGATCGGGCCCTGCGTCGGGCTCTCTCTTCAACGGGGAGCCTGCTTCTCCCTCTCTCTGACTGCCTCTCTGCCTACTTGTGATCTCTATCTGTTGAATAAATAAATAAAATCTTAAAAAAAAAAAAAGAAAATAGTATTATGGGTACTGTTCAAGTAATTGTTCTCAGCATTGAGCATTTAGAGTATGAAGATAAATTTGGTAAAATCAATTTATCAAAGGATGGTTCTTATGTGGGTCCAACTGTCCATCTGCAAAACAAGAGTGCTATGAGATTTTGATTAAAAACTAGAGAAATTGCATAGACACTTGTAAAAATAAATTATTAAAATGTATTAACTTGTTATTAGATAAGTGGGGAAAAGAGCAAAAAGTAATACTTTTCTCTCTGGGACTTAAATATTAAGTGATACATTGTGACCAAAAAATGCTTTTTTTGAAATCTGTTTTTGATGATTACTTTAAAATAATTTTACTGTTGGGAGGAGAAGGAGCTGTAAGAAACAAATTATAGTTTCAGCATAACCTTCAGATTTTTTGTTCTTTATAAATCAATAAGGACAAAAAAACGTTTAGGGTGATGCATCTGGGACAGACCAACTGGCCTTTCCCCCCAATGATGGAAGTAGGTATAACTTGATTAATGATGTCATGCTTCTCCTGTAATAATATGTTTGTAATTTGCGTAGTTTATGGAGATCATTGTAGCAAAATGGTTGCCTGCTCCCTTTAAAGTACTGCTGGAAACAGTCTGCAATGAGCTGTTTAGAACAGTAAGTATTACTTAAAAGTACTGAACTTGTTAACAGAATCAGCTTTTTACAGAGAAGATCAAGTTGCTTTTACGTTCAAAGTTGACTATAGTTGTAAGAATAAAGAACTGTTTTACCTCTGGGAGTTTATTTGAACGATATATTGTACATACAGGGAAATTCATTTAATCTTATATGGTGCTTTTCCCTTAACCCCAGTGGGGCTGAACTGCATAGTACAAATTCCCCTTACAGTTGACATGGTTAACGTCTTGAGAAAGGGTTGGAAGCTGAGGTAGGAACAGATGACGTGTAAGTTGGCAGTGCTTTAGCCATGTTTATTAATATAAAATTTTGATTTCTTGTCCTTTAACCCCATCATAATTAATCTGACATATACCCCTTAAAAGTTAGATTTTATTCAAATTCTGTAATAAACTCCATACAGACAAGTTGACTATTTAGGAGTATGTTACAATAGTAAATAAGATTTTAAAATGTCTTCTATTAAGAAGCTAGGGAAAATGAACTCACAGTTGTGAGACTAACCAGCAGCATTGCTATGCCTAGGGCTTTAGCATGGTGATTTCTTATCTCTCCTCAGTTTTTGTGTAACTGTTAAGCTGAAGCTAGACAAATGCCACTCAGCAAACTTCAATGGCTACTTAAGGACTTTAATAGGTCTGTAGAGTGGGACTCTTTTTCTTTCCAAAGAAAGAAAACCTGATAGTTTAGTATACATCAGTTTTGTACCAGCCATGAAGAAGTTTATTTAATGCTGATGGTTCGCTTGTGATTGTATGCTACGGAATCCTCAGACTCTTAAGCTGTTACTATTCAGAATTTTATCCAAGATATGGTGGTCTTGTCCATAAAATATAAGAACACCTGAGCCTACACATATTAAAATGATACATGAAGAATCAAATGCAATGTAATTTGTGAACTAAAGATATCATTAAAGATCCGACTTGAAAATACAGTTTGTATTTTTTAAATACGGACTAGTCACATTTTATTGTAAAATTACTCAAGATAATTTTAATAGACAATCTTAAGATACACAATTTAAATGAAATATCAGTTTCATTTCCCCTGACTATTTGCTAAGGACAGGAATTACTGCCTTATTCAACATTAGATCACTCTGAAGTCTAGAACAAGTCTTTGCATTCAACATATGATTAATAGGGACTTTCTGAAAACAAAACAAAACAAAAACAAAAATCAACAGATATACAAGTGTTCCCAAGTCCAACTCTAGTTGATAAAAGCCACTTGGAAATAGTAAGTGATTTATACCCACTTTCATTTTTCAGTAACCTTTTCTTGTTTCTCTTTCTGCAAGTGAAGTTTCCTTTGAAGAGTCTCTTTACTCCAGAATATCCCCAAAATGGCAATGCTGGTTTTCAGGAGCAGTTCCACCTCACTCTATGTCTGTAAACAGATTTGGGAGGCAGGTCTACAGATAAAGAACTTTTTTGTGTGTGTGAAATTGCTGGTGTAGAAAAACCAAAAACAAAAAAACCCTCAGAATGTTTTCTCATATGCATATATTTTATATATGTTTTAATGTATATGCTCATGTATATGTTTACATATGTATTTGTGTTTGTGTGTGTGTATATATGTGTGCATGTGTGTGTATCATTGTGGGCTTCATGTATACACTGTTGCTTTGCATGTGAACATATTTCTGAGGTTATATAGTAATGGTAGAACACATGGAATCTGATCTGGAAACATTCATATGCTTTTTTTTTTTTTTTTTCCCCCATGGCCTCCTCATGCTCAGGCTCTGGTCTTCTTAGGACTTATTAAAATTACAGAACCCCTCAAGAATCTCTGGGCTCTTCAATTATGAAAAGGTATCATATGACGGATGAATAAAGGGAATTAAGAGTACACTTATCTTGATGAGCGCTAAGTAACACATGGAACTATTGCATCACTATATTGCACACCTGAAACTAATATAACACTGTATGTTAACTGCTCTGTAATTAAAACAAACAAAACAAAACAAAACAAAACAAAAAACTCTTGTATCCAAGATGTTAGTAGCAGTAGATAGGTTCATAGGGGCTCACTGTTATTCTGTACTTCTTATTTAAAATTTGTCTCATTAAAACATTTTTGTATAAAACAAGTAACAAAACAATACAAAAAAAGTATCACATGATCTGGATTTAAATTTGCTTATAGCCCCTAAATGTAGACGTTTATGTGTGAAACTGCTTAAGGACAACTGCTTTGAGTCTTATTTATACAATAGTTGTATTACTTCGATCAGCCAACTGCATGTGGAAAACAGGCTCATTACAAACATATCTGCAGAATAAAAAAATAGAGAGCCTTCCTTGGTCAGGATAAGCCAGGTTATATATAAATCCTGCAGTGATGTATATATTGTGAGAAGTAACAAAGCTTAAAAGAATGCAGGTTTATTTCTCTCTCATAGAAAGTGTCCATATAGGCAGACTACTCTCCATCCTATGGCTATACCATCTAGCACATGTGGCATCCCAAGTCACCATGTAAGAAAAAGGGAGGAATGAAGGAGGTACACTGGTTCTTAACTGCCTTGGCCCAGAAATTACAACAAATATTTCCATCCATGGTCCATAGCCCAGACTTAGTCATGTGGTCCTGATATAACGAGCATTAACTGAATCTGTCGCAGAGACATTATGAACTAACTGTTAACTCTCTAACCTAATGGTTCAAGATTTCTTCCCTACCCCCGTACCACTTTTTACACACTGGTCTACTAAATACATTTCAGTGCAGATTCCCTTCCCCTTTTTTCCAAAATTGTTTGTTTTAGTGAACAGTTTCAGAGACACTACCTAGACTTTTAGGGTGGAGATTTTTTTTTTTTTGAAGGTACAGAGGAAACTAATAACAGCAGAATATCTGGCATAAATTGTATCTGTTTAAAAAATAATTTCTAATGATTCATATCAATACTCTGTTTTTTAGTGGGTCCCAGATCTAAAGTTTAAAGTCATGCATTCTTCGCCAGAGAATTCAAAGCTGACAAAAACAGTTATCTCCTAAGGCTGTTCTGAATTTTTCATTTGCCACAGAACATTAAATTAGATTTTTGAAGTGGAATTGTGGAAGTTTCCAGTATGCCAAGCAACTCGCCACAGTAAAATGATTTTTTATATAGGCATTTTATTAGTGGAGTATATTTTTGCTTTCACTTCGTGGTTTAGAGTAATTTGATTTGCTGGACAAAAAAAAAAAAAAAAAAGATGGTGCTATTTTACATTTTAAGTTGTTTTATTAAATTCACTTTATTTTCATAGTATTATATGTATACATTTATATATTTCATTTAATGCATGTAAGAGAATAACCAGTTTTTTTTAAGGTTTTATTTATTTATTTGACAGAGATCACAAGTAGGCAGAGAGACAGGCGGAGAGAGAAAAGGAAGCAGGCTCCCTGCTGAGCAGAGAGCCTGATGCGGGGCTCAATCCCAGGACTCTGGGATCACGACCTGAGCCAAAGGCAGAGGCTTTAACCCACTGAGCCACCCAGGCTCCAAGAGTAACCAATTTTTAATTAAAGTTTTTTAACTTAGTATTTCAACTAACAGCTTGGTTGATAAATATTTTCAAATGAATTATTAGTTGTTTTCCCAAAGAAAGATCTCTGGTCTATTAGTAAAGCTTTTTGTCATAGTTTCTGTTTTCATATCTACTATATCCATTAACATTATTTTATAAAGTCCTTCTTTGGTTGAAAGATGATACTATGCTAATCCATTTATGTGACGGTCATTTGCTAGTGTATGATTTTAGCAATATGATTATCTCTGTTGGTATAATCCACACCAGCCAAGATGTTTATACATGCTCTGATTATATGTTTAATTATTGGAACAAATGGGGAAAATAAGGAAAAAGAACATTTTCTTGTGACAGCTATTGTGGTCATTAAAGGCTTGAAATGTGGCCAGCATAACTAAGAAAATAAATTTTCATTTTATCTAATTTGTATTAATCTCCATTTAAATACCCACATGTGGCTAGTACCAAATTTGGTCAGCACTGCTTCAAAAATGTGTAGGGAACAATTAACCCAAATTTTGTATTATTAAAAAAAAAAAATCAGTGTCACCGTCCTCCCAAAACTCTTTGGAATAGATGAGAAATTCACTTTCTGTCACTCATTCTCCTTATATTAGTTTGCTAAGGCTGCACTAAAAAACTATATCATAGACTGGGTAGTTTAAACAACAGAGTTTTATTTTCTCATTTCTGGAGCCTAAAATTCCATGATCAAGGTGGGAACATGGATTTTTTTTTTTTTTTCCAGAGGCCTCTCCCCTTGGTTTGTGGATGGCCACTTTTCTCTGTGTCCTCATGTGGTCTTTCCTCTATGTCTAGTGCATCCTTGGTGTCTATGTATCTAAATTTCCTCTTCTAGTAAGGATACCAGTCCTGTTGGATTAGAGCCCAACCCTGTTGGCCTCATTTTAACTTGATCACCTCTTTAAAGGTCCTTACTCTAAATATAATCACATGATGAGTACTGGGGGCTAGGGCTTCAACATGAGAATTTTGAGGGGAAAAAATTCAACCCATAACACCCACTAATAATGCCTTCTCTTCCATTTGATATCTCCTGCTTCCCTGGACATGTATACCCAAGGCCTTTTCTATTTTTTGCTTTGCTTGCTTTTTATTTCAAATGAGAGTCATATTTGTATCTATTAGAGCACAACACATGCAGATTTAAAATTTGGCCTTTTTGCAAATGGTGATAATTGTGTTTTTAGTAATTATTTTATATTCTTTATTTCACATTTGTTATTTCATTTATGGTTTGTTTAACATGCTTCATGATGATGTCTGTGTTTTGTCTTGAAAAGTGGTGTTTCTCTGAGAATGGTCTATGATCTTATAAACTCATGAAATAGTAATCATAGAACTCACATGACAGATTTGGACCATTCAGTATTTCTTTAAAATGTTCTGATACCTACCAGGAGAAGTAGATGATTTGAAGGTAATATAATTTTAGTTTCTTTATCTTATTTTTTTTAAAACATTCTAGTTTTCCTTAGATGACAAGGTGTGCCAGGTTTACTCTCTCAGACTTCTTGGGAATATATCCCGTCCAACTAAGTGCAGCTATATGGCATAATTTTGGCCAAGGGATTATACGTGAAATCTTACTGGTGATTTTTAGGAAAGTGTTCACTTGGCTAAGGAATAGGTAGGTGCAGCCTCTACTTTCTTTTCTACACTTGTTCGCATTTTGAATGGGGAAAGGTATATGGATCTGCAGCAGACATGTTGTATCCATAAGGTGAGAAGTGTAAAGACAAAGCTCACAACCTATAAAACCTACAAGGGTAGCAGAAGAGAAATAGAGCCAGCTCCCTTTTTGTCAACAATTGGCAATCGAACTAATGTCAGCAAGTTAACCACCCACCCCCCCTCGGCACCACACTTTTTATTATGGTAGAAATGAACTTCTGTTTGGATCTTTCTTAGTTAAGTGTTCTCTTATTTATATCACATATTCCTTCCTGTTATAGATTGCACATATTTTATAAGAGCTGTTGTCCAGGAAAACTTTTTGCCACATGAAAATGTTTAATATCTACACTAATACAGTAACCCCTAGTCACACAGGGCTATTAAACAATTGAAATGTGGCTACTGTGATTATGGAACTGAATTCTTAATTTATTTCATTTTAATAAAAAAAATCCAGTTTAAATAGCAATATAACTTGCAGCCAACTATTGAACAACACAGGTCTTGAGACCTAGGGAATAATTAACCCAATTTTTCTGTAGCAAAAATTTCAAGTTAATTTCCACATCCTTTGAATACCTCTCATGTGATATCATCTCATGACATGTATATTTGTGTCACAACTCTTGAAACTGTTATGTTCTCTTCTAATAAATTCTGGATGGTCGTCCCTTATTTGTGTAAGCATAGGTCCATGAATAGAAGCACACGTATGGCTGCCCTTATCCATAAACTCTCCTGTACTTCTGATGTACATTCAGCAGAATTTTGATGAAAAACTTCTTTAAATATTCAAGTTATAGTCTCTGTCTTTTGCCTAAGTCTTGGATTACTACTACACATGTTTTATTGCCAGTAGTTAGTGTTACTATGGACAGATTTTTTAAATTAGTTTTGAAAGGAGGTTTGATCTAGGGAAGCAAGAACTTAATACTGAGCGATCAAACTGGCACATGGAACTCACTGAAGAAAAATGCAGACTCACTATAGTCCCACAGACTCATATATCGAACATGGCGCTGTGCTTTGAAGTATCTCCAGCCAAACCTGTTCATCAGATTTTAGGATTATTTTCTTTTATTTTTCACATTTTTATTTTAGGGGCAATTTATTCATTCTGTAGTAGATATTCTTTATTTGTTAGAGTATGAAGCTGTATTTAAACTTTCAGTTTTAAAACACTAGTTTATCTTATTTTTGGATACTCAGAAGCAGTCTTTCCCAAGGGCTTATTAGCTGTAAGTATAGCCCCGAAGTTTCTTTTCTTTGTAATCTTCTATAAGACAATGTACGTTTTTAGCTTCATTCTCATTTTCCTGCGACAAGTTGGAGGAACTTTTTAACTTAATAGAAAGTAATGAGATTTGAAGTACTATGGCCACTCTTTCAAGCAGGAATATGTGAGACTATCTGCCTCTCTACCCAGGTGACTTATCCAAATAGGTAAGATTTATTTTAGCATGTTTCTCAGTACCATAGAGATACAAATTTGGTGGTGAAATACCCAGGTGTTTCACTTCAGAGTATGAGCTCAGTTTCAGTGAAACAATTTCACCACTTCTTTCTTTTCCTATGAACTTTTTGGATAAGAGTTCTTTGTGAAATAATTATTTCACTTTATTTGGAAATTCTAAAATGTTTCTTGATACTAAAGGTTGTACTTTAATTGTCTCAAAGGGGAATTGACAAAATACCCTCCTATCCAGAAATATATAATAATAGGAAGTGCTGAATGAGGATTAGATGTCATGATGCCTAAAACTAGCTGAATGGATCAGAAGTGCCTTCAAGCTGTATTTTAAAATACTATATCATAAAATGTTTGGTCGTCTCAAACATATTCCCCTTGAAAGACCACCAAGAATTATTTAAATTTTGTATCCTGAGTTACTTAAATTTTTAACTTAAATTAATAATTCTTTTTCCATTTGTTATTTCTTTAAATCTTAAAGGAAAGAAATATGAAAGGAAAGCTAATAATCAAATAAGAGCATTGCTTCCATTCTATAAAGCTCTCTAATATCTCTTATTTCCTCAGAATTAATTCTGGATACACTAGTGATTCCTGATACCCTATTAATTTTTGTGCGTCACAAAATTAGGAATAATGTGAAAATATCAATCAAAATTCTACTTATTAACCAAAAAAGAAAGCACTGGGGAACAATAATGGAAATCTTTAAAGACATGGGCCCCCTAAAGTAATTATCATCAGTTGTGTAGGTTATAATTTATAAATTAAATTGGTTTTGTCAGTTAAATGCAAAGTGTTAACTACATTTTTCTTCCTTTGGTATTTATATATATTATCTGTCTGTCAGACTTCTAAAAAATGAAAGTTGTTATTTCCCTGAGGAGAGTCAGGGTTTTGGAAAGCTTGCGAAAGCATGTTTCCCAATGCTGTGACTTACAGTGTTAGCACTCAGGCTTATCTGATATGGTTCTTTTAGATAAGGGTGTGCCAGAGAAGTTCATGTTCTGTCAACTCCAAAGCCAAAGTAACGCGTATATCAGAAACCACTTGATTTTATTTCACTAATTAGAAGTACAAATCAAAACCAAAAAATGAATCGTCGCAAAGGTGGCTGGAAAAGTACTTGTTTTTATATAAAGAAAAGCTGGGTTTGGTATTTCTAAAACTAATAATCATTTTGGGGTCTGTTAATTATTTTTTTCCTACTGCCCTTGATTCTTTCCATTCTTTTCTAAGTACCTCAGCCCTGAGAATTACAAATGATAGGGTACTTCCTGTGCTTTAAAGTTTCAACATGTATTGTGTGATAGGTCCAGAAACCAGTAGTTAACATACAGTGCAATGGTGCTATAACAGAGGTACATACAAAGTACTATAAAGTAATAAATTTACAGAATATGAGTTGACAATTAATTTTCACTTGACATTTGTTGATGTTTTGTACCATTTTTTTTTTTTTAGAAGGAGGAGTTTCTATAACATTCATTTAAATATATGTTTCAGCGCTTGGTATAAAAAGAAAAAAGATTAGCGTGAATTGAATTTCAAAGTTTAATCACTTGGGAACAGACTTCTTGAAAAACACAGAATCTGGACATTATACATTCATTTAAAGACATATTTTTATTTCGTAGTTTATGCTACTTTTTGGGTTTAAGGAGAGGAGAGTCACTGAAAAAATGTAAAAATAGGCATCAGATAATTAGGAAGTGTAGATACAGTAGATCTCTTAAATGTTCTGCCTGTATAGGGTGACGACATAAATGTTGATAGGTACCTGACAAAAATAGTGCTCTGGTATTCTTGGCTGTAAGCTTCTTTTATCTGCTGTGACAAAGAACTGACTATCTCTACCTCTGAGAATGTGTTTCTAAAATGGAAGTTAAATTGTCTAGACAACTAATAGTCAAGAAAAGTTCACTTATCAGCTTAAATAAACTTTCCATTAAATAGACTTCTGTAGGAACACACATTTTTAAGTGCAAATGCAATCTTGAATTTCCTAATGAGTAAATAGTGGAAAATATACATGTACTACTTCTGTATCTTTTCCAGAGCATTAAAATAAAGTTCCTCTCCTTCTTCTTTCTAGTTATATTGATCTCAGAACTGAACAATTATTTTTCTTCAACCCAAATTTTAGTGGGTTGCTTGAGATGCATTATCCTTGTAAAAATAATTACTTTAGAATTTATATTTAATTTACATGTAATATTTATAGAGGACTTATGAAAATCAGTTTTGAAGATGAAAACATTTATTTACCTAATTTCTAAATACCCCCATGTGGTTGTTTTAGTTTATACCTTCAAATATAATTGCAGTTTTTTACTCGGGAATCTGTCAATCATCTATCATTATATCTATCTATCTATCTATCTATCTATATCTAACTCATGCTATTCCATAACAATCCAAAACTTATCATTTATGAGATATGATATTTATGCCATTTTAGATAAAGTTTGGGCAAGTCACCCATTCCTCTATACTTTGTTCAAATAAAGCCACACTATCAGAGAGCTTTGTATCTGAGCTATGTTTGGCCAACAAACATAGGTTAGCTTTTAACTAAGTCTTTTTTATTTTGTTTATATTAGGAAAAACCTTGTGAAATATATAACTATGTTTTAGGGATTACTGAAAATGTAGATAATTATGTTAAATAGCTTTTTTTTCCCAACATGGACTGCAGAGGAATATCTTTTAGGTGTTAGTATCAGAATTCATTATATTTTTTTTTAGATTTGTTTATTTATTTTAGAAAGAGAGAGCAGGAGAGGGAGAGAGAGAGGGGGAGAGAGACAGAATCTCAAGCAGACTCTTTGCTGAGTGTGGAGTCTGATGTAGGGCTTGATCTCATGACCCTGAGATCATGACCTGAGCCAAAACAAAGAGTCAGGTGCTTAGCCAACTGTACCACCCAGGTGCCCCAGGATGCATTAGGTTTAATTCTGAGCAATTTTTGCCTAATGCAATGTAATGTTTTCTAAACTATATTCCACAAATTAATACATATCTCAGAAGATGTTTGTAAGACCTTCCCCAAGAAATATGGTTTGGACTCAAGTATGTTTGGGAAAATTGGCTTCTTGACTCTTGAACATCTATAGTGAGCATCAGCATGCTAGAAAGCACTTAGCAGTTTACTGTAGAGCAACCTCTTTAGTTAAGAGAACATTTAGCAAATACATTTTTCTGTGGTACCTTTTCCATGAAAACACATATTAACAACTTGGGCACTCCTTTTTTCGGGTAATACGGTGTAGAGAATGCTGATCCAACAAATCCAGTGATTAGATATTCTGTGGGTTTTCCTTCACTGCAGTAGCTGGTAGAAGAAAAATTATTTGGTGCAAATAAATATGCTACTACCATGTGATGCATCTTCTCTATTCTTAGATATAAACCAGAAGAACTCTCATATAGGTCTTGTAGGAGGTATGTATGAAAATGTCCATTGAAGCACTATTTATGGTAAGGAGAAGCTAGGAGCAGCCAAAGGGACTGTCACAGTAGCTTATACCACTATAAATTGATGTATGCATGATACAGTTTATCATGCAAAATTCAGATGTAATAAGTTACATGAAGCAACATAAATAGATCTTAAAACATAATCAGAGTGAGAGTATACCATGAACAAGTGTTAAGTAAAGTATATGTTACTCTAGCAAGTGATTAGGCTTCATCATATGCAAGATGATACCAGCCTCCTTCCTTCTGGCTGTTTATATTGACTTATTTTGTTTCCCAATTGGAGCATGAAATTTTGCAACTACTTTAATGTTTGTATGCTTTTCCTTATTATAATTTAGGGGTGTTTATAAGTCTCCTTGGGAAAGCTTACCAAATTAAATAAATAAATAAATGTTACAAATAGAATACATGTTATCTTAAAATCAGGAATTACTTATTCTATAGAGTAGAGATGATACTTAGCTCTTTGTTCTTTCATTCTTTTAGACCCTAAAGGTAAGAGAGAGACAAGTAGATTATTTTCATATGTATGTGACATTTCTGATTTTGGACAATGAGCATCTCTTTGCCAAATGAGGAGACAATCTTGGTCATCACAACCTGGAGCAGGGGTGACAACTGTTACTGGCTTCTCATGAACAAAGCCAGGGATGCTGCTAAATGTTTGACAGTGCCCAGGTTAGCCTCACTGACCAATAATTATGTAGTCCCAGCATGTCAGTAGTACAGAGGTTGAGAAACTTGCTCTATTTATTTTTGAGTACTAAGCTGAGAGATATTAATCCCTTTGTATTTCTTTAATATCTACTAGTATATAATTTTTTCTTCTGTGACATAGTGAAATGCATCACACTATTTGTGCAACCACAATTTATTTCTTAAATTTTCCCTGCCAGCAGCAGTTCCACAAAAGAGTTTTAGGATGATTCCTTATTTTTCTCCCAACCCCTGGTGATCAATGACGTCTTTGACTTTAGGATAAAACAATTAAGGAGAAATGGAAAATAATTTATATTGGAATTATTTTATTCCCTGTATGTCACTTATTATATGAAATGAATTCTCAAGAATGGCTGTGCATGATATGAATAACTATGAGTATTTGGTAAATGTAAATAGAGTTAGAGATATAAAATATTTTAGCATGAAAACTAATACATAAAATTAAATTTAAATAACTTAGTCTGATTAGTGAAATGTGTGCAGCTCTTTGATACTTTTTCAGTATTTCTGTGAAAAGAAATACATCTAATTTATTAAAGCTCTGAAAATAACTATGTGTAATACTAATGTTATGGGTTGTTTTTGCAGTGAATTTTGTTGAATTGATGTGCTTAGAGTGAGATGACAAGGGTTGCTTTCTAGGGTCTTTTACTTATAAAAATCAGAAATCTCTGCTTTCTTGGCCTTCTTCCATATTCAGTAAAACCCCTTTATACATTTCTGTTCCATTCAGTGCATTTAGAATTTTATGTGGTAGTACGTAGTGATTTATAGCACCCTTATCACTATAACAAGGAAATCATGTGTTGTTCCTATCACCTGCGGATCAAAATGAATGAACAAAGATAACCATTTAATTTCATTTGATTACTCTGGACTGTGACAGAATGACAAGTATAGATAAAGCAATAGTTTTTACTTCTCTCTCAGCATTGACTTTATTTCCATATGATATATTCTTACTGGAAATGTGTGGTAGAAGTCATTTGAGACTTAGACTCACATCTAGAAAAGTATTAAAGTCTCAAGAGTGTTACTAGTGGTTCAGTGTCAGCCCGGGTTTGAATGGTAGGTCAGGGGAATTTTGAATGATGTTCCAAAATCATATGAGATTATTAAACATGTTCATTCATAGCTGATGAAATGAAAAAAAAAAAAACCTATAAAATTATTAAGACCATAATCTCAGGTTGGTAGTATGGGCTTTATTGTTGATAATTTGAATTAAGAGTTACTTGACAAGTAGGAAAAAAAAAAAGAAATTCATGGGTTAAAGTTTAATGGAATAATTTCACTAGTTATAAATAAAAGAGAGCCCATAAATAGAAAATATGAAAGCTTAAGCCTTCTTTATTCATAGATTAGAAGCTAAATATGAATAAGAAGAGTGGTATTTTAAAAATATGTTTATAAAACTCTAGTATTATATAATGGGAAGTCATTGTGTAGGATCTACAATATAATCTATTCATAAGTTATAAAAGAGTTAGGAAGCTTAATAATCTTGTAAAAATAGAACATTCTGCTTGTTAAAGTAATGTTTGAGACAATCAGGCAGGAATAAGTATTGCTGGGGCATTAATATTCCCTTCATAATTGACAACCTGGAGATACGGCTTTACATGAATATGAGGATAAAGATCCAATATTTTCACCATCTTTGTCTTGGTTTTTATTAAGTTTATGTGATTCATGATTCTTATTACGAGGATAAGCACATCATTAAAAATTTTTTTTTCAATGACTTTCATAAAATAATCAAGACAAAAAACAATCAAGACAATAGATTTCAGACTTTTGTTAGATCCAGAACCCTACTCAAGACTACACCTGGGTATTCAGTAAGCAAAATAGATAAAAAAGGAAGGCCTTCTGGTTGAAGAATGCAGGTGGCCTCTACAAACTGTATGCATCTCTTCAATTTAAAAAGTCTATATTTAAAATAATTAGAATCTATACCTGTTCTGATATTCAGAAAAAGATGATGATGTTCTAGAAAATAAACTGCCAGGGACACCTGGGTGGCTCAGTTGGTTAAGCGGCTGCCTTTGGTTCAGGTCATGATCCCGGCATCCTGGGATGGAGTCCCACATCGGGCTCCTTGCTTGGCAGGGGGCCTGCTTCTCCCTCTGCTTCTGCCTGCCTCTCTGTCTGCCTGTGCTCGCTCTCTCTCTCTAACAAATAAATAAAATCTTTAAAAAAAAAAAGAAAATAAACTGCCAGCCATTATGATTTTATACAAATTAATAATATGAAATGTTTATTGATGAGCTGTAATATGTGAACTTGAAGTCTGTATACACAGAGTTTAAGGTATACTCAGTATACACAGAGTTGCATTATTTATAATGCAAAAATAATTTAAAAATGATCATGGAGGGGCACCTGGGTGGCTCAGCAGGTTAAAGCCGCTGCCTACGGCTCGGGTCATGATCCCAGGGTTGTGTGATCGAGCCTCGCATCGGGCTCTCTGCTCTGCGGACAGCCTGCTTCCTCCTCTCTCTCTCTGCCTCTCTGCCTACTTGTGATCTCTGTCTATCAAATAAATAAATAAAATCTTTAAAAAAAAGATCATGGAAGCTAATGCTTATTAATTTTTTAGTGCAGTAATTATTTAGCAGACATGAAAATTCCTTGTCACTGTTCACTGTCGATCACTAAAGCTCTGATGCTACACTTTCCATGACAGCCCCCACGGAAATGACTGAGCATGGCACAGATATTAATCTAAGCATTTTTGAAAAACATGGGACTCCTGTTTCAGGAGGCTTTGGCTTGAGGACTCACTGTTGGCCTTGTAGAACTTTCTCAGAAGTGCAAAGCAGTCTTAGACTCTTCCACTCAGTTGTCCTTCCTTCTCTATCCTTTAAGAAGTTTAGATCTACATTATGGTTTCATGTACTACCTGCTTTCTCTCACAGACTTTTACCCCAAAAAACCTCTTATAGTCTAGTGAAGTCTTGACTTCTGCTTCTTGCAGGACTCATAGTAACAACCTAGTTTGTAACAAATGTTCTATATCCTCATTGTATTCTAAAGCAACGAAAATGAATAAGTACTATTATTATCTCAATTTTACATGAGAATATTTCTTTTTTTTTAATTTTTTTTATTTATTTAAGCTTTATTTAAACATATAATGTAACCCCACCACCCTCTCCCAAACCCTCTCCCCCCACCCTCCTCAGTTTCTTTTATGACATTAAGAGTCTCTTTTGGTTTGTCTCCCTCCCGATCCCATCTTGTTTCATTTTTTCATTTCCTACCACCTTAACTCCCACCCCCGTTGCATCTCCACTTCCTCATATCAGGGAGATCATGTGATAGTTGTCTTTCTCCAGTTGACTTATTTCGCTAAGCATAATACGCTCTAGTTCCATCCATGTTGTCGCAAATGGTAAGATTTCATTTCTTTTGATGGCTGCATAGTATTCCGTTGTATATATATACCACCTCTTCTTTATCCATTCATCTGTTGATGGACATCTAGGTTCTTTCCATAACTTGGCTATTGTGGACATTGCTGCTATAAACATTCGGGAACACGTGCCCCTTTGGATCACTACGTTTGTATCTTTAGGGTAAATACCCAGTAGTGCAATTGCTGGGTCATAAGGTAGCTCTATTTTCAATTTTTTGAGGAACCTCCATGCTGTTTTCCAGAGTGGTTGCACCAGCTTGCATTCCCACCAACAGTGTAGGAGGGTTCCCCTTTCTCCGAATCCTCTCCAACATCTGTCGTTTCCTGACTTGTTCATTTTAGCCATTCTGATTGGTGTGAGGTGGTATCTCATTGTGGTTTTGATTTGTATTTCCCTGATGCCCAGTGATATGGAGCACTTTTTCATGTGTCTGTTGGCCATCTGGATGTCTTCTTGGCAGAAATGTCTGTTCATGTCCTCTGCCCATTTCTTGATTGGATTGTTTGTTCTTTGGGTGTTGAGTTTGCTAAGCTCTTTATAGATTTTCGATACTAGCCCTTTATCTGATATGTCGTTTGCACATATCTTTTCCCACTCTGTAAGTTGTCTTTTGGTTTTGTTGACTGTTTCCTTTGCTGTGCAAAAGCTTTTGATCTTGATGAAGTCCCAGTAGTTCATTTTTTCCCTTGCTTCCCTTGCCTTTGGTGTTGTTCCTAGGAAGAAGTTGCTACGGCTGAGGTCGAAGAGGTTGCTGCCTGTGTTCTCCTCAAGGATTTTGATGGATTCCTTTCTCACATTGAGGTCCTTCATCCATTTTGAGTCTATTTTCGTGTGTGGTGTAAGGAAATGGTCCAATTTCATTTTTCTGCATGTGGCTGTCCAATTTTCCCAACACCATTTGTTGAAGAGGCTGTCTTTTTTCCATTGGATGTTCTTTCCTGCTTTGTCGAAGATTAGTTGACCATAGAGTTGAGGGTCTATTTCTGGGCTCTCTATTCTGTTCCATTGATCTATGTGTCTGTTTTTGTGCCAGTACCATACTGTCTTGATGATGACAGCTTTGTAGTAGATCTTGAAGTCTGGAATTGTGATGCCACCAACTTTGGCTTTCTTTTTCAATATTCCTTTGGCTATTCGAGGTCTTTTCTGGTTCCATATAAATTTTAGGATTATTTGTTCCATTTCTTTGAAAAAATTGGATGGGATTTTGATAGGCATTGCATTTAATGTGTAGAGAGCTTTAGGTAGCATAGACATTTTCACAATATTTATTCTTCCAATCCATGAGCATGGAACATTTTTCCATGTCTTTGTGTCTTCCTCATATTCTTTCATGAGTACTTTATAGTTCTCTGAGTATAGATCCTTTGCCTCTTTGGTTATGTTTATTCCTAGGTATCTTATGGTTTTGGGTGTAATTGTAAATGGGATTGACTCCTTAATTTCTCTTTCTTCTGTCTTGTTGTTGGTGTAAAGAAATGCAACTGATTTCTGTGCATTGATTTTATATCCTGACACTTTACTGAATTCCTGTACCAGCTCTAGCAGTTTTGGAGTGGAGCCTTTTGGGTTTTCCACATATAGTATCATATCATCTGCAAAGAGTGATAGTTTGACTTCTTCTTTGCCGATTTGGATGCCTTTAATTTCTTTTTGTTGTCTGATTGCTGAGGCTAGGACTTCTAGTACTATGTTGAATAGCAGTGGTGATAGCAGACATCCCTGCCGTGTTCCTGACCTTAACGGAAAAGCTCTCAGTTTTTCTCCATTGAGAATGATACTTGCAATGGGTTTTTCATAGATGGCTTTGATAATATTGAGGTATGTGCCTTCTATGCCTACACTTTGAAGAGTTTTGATTAGGAAGGGATGTTGCACTTTGTCAAATGCTTTTTCAGCATCTACTGAGAGTATCATATGGTTCTTGTTCTTTCTTTTGTTAATGTACTATATCACATTGATTGATTTGCGGATGTTGAACCAACCCTGCTGCCCTGGAATAAATCCCACTTGGTTGTGGTGAATAATCCTTTTAATGTACTGTTGGATCCTATTGGCTAGTATTTTGGTGAGAATTTTCGCATCTGTGTTCATCAAGGGTATTGGTCTATAATTCTCTTTTTTGATGGGATCCTTGTCTGGTTTGGGGATCAAGGTGATGCTGGCCTCATAAAATGAGTTTGGAAGTTTTCCTTCCATTTCTATTTTTTGGAACAGTTTCAGGAGAATAGGAATTAATTCTTCTTTAAATCTTTGGTAGAATTCCCCTGGGAAGCCATCTAGACCAGCGCTTTTGTTTGTTTGGAGATTTTTGATGACTCTTTCAATCTCCTTACTGGTTATGGGCCTATTCAGGTTTTCTATTTCTTCCTGGTTCAGTTTTGGCAGTTTATATGTCTCTAGGAAAGTATCCATTTCTTCCAGATTGTCGAATTTGTTGGCACAGTGTTGTTCATAATATGTTCTTATGATTGTTTGTATTTCTTTGGTGTTGGTTGTGATCTCTCCTCTTTCATTCATGATTTTATTTATTTGGGTCCTTTCTCTTTTCTTTTGGAGAAGTCTGGCCAGGGGTTTATCAATCTTATTAATTCTTTCAAAGAACCAGCTCCTAGTTTCATTGATTTGTTCTATTGTTTTTTTGGTTTCTATTTCATTGATTTCTGCTTTGATCTTTATTATTTCTCTTCTCCTGCTGGGTTTAGGCTTTCTTTGTTGTTCTTTCTCGAGCTCCTTTAGGTGTAGGGTTAGGTTGTGTATTTGAGACCTTTCCTGTTTCTTGAGATAGGCATGTATCGCTATATATTTTCCTCTCAGGACGGCCTTTGTTGTGTCCCACAGATTTTGGACTGTTGTGTTTTCATTATCATTTGTTTCCATGGTTTTTTCAATTCTTCTTTAATTTCCTGGTTGACCCATTCATTTTTTAGAAGGATGCTGTTGAGTCACCATGTATTTGTGCTCTTTCCAAATTTCCTCTTGTGATTGAGTTCTAGCTTCAGAGCATTGTGGTCTGAAAATATGCAGGGAATGATCCCAATCTTTTGATACCTGTTGAGACCTGATTTATGACCCAGGATGTGATCTATTCTGGAGAATGTTCCATGGGCACTAGAGAAGAACGTGTATTCTGTTGCTTTGGGATGGAATGTTCTGAATATATCTGTGATGTCCATCTGGTCCAGCGTGTCACTTAAGACCTTTATTTCCTTGTTGATCTTTTGCTTGGATGATCTGTCCATTTCAGTGAGAGGTGTGTTAAAGTCTCCAACTATTATTGTATTCTTGTCAATGTGTTTCTTTGATTTTGTTATTAATTGGTTTATATAGTTGGCTGCTCCCATGTTAGGGGCATAGATATTTAAAATTGTTAGATCTTCTTGTTGGACAGACCCTTTGAGTATGATGAAGTGTCCTTCCTCATCTCTTATTATAGTCTTTGGCTTAAAATCTAATTGATCTGATATAAGGATTGCCACCCCAGCTTTCTTCTGATGTCCATTAGCATGGTAAATTGTTTTCCACCCCCTCACTTTCAATCTGGAGGTGTCTTCAGGTCTAAAATGAGTTTCTTGTAGGCAGCATATGGATGGGTTTTGTTTTTTTATCCATTCTGAAACCCTGTGTCTTTTGATTGGGGCATTTAGCCCATTTACATTCAGGGTAACTATTGAGAGATATGAATTTAGTGCCATTGTATTGCCTGTATGGTGATTGTTACTGTATAATGTCTCTGTTCCTTTCTGGTAATACTTTTAGGGTCTCTCTTTGCTTAGAGGACCCCTTTCAATATTTCCTGTAGAGCTGGTTTGGTGTTTACAAACTCTTTCAGGTTTTGTTTGTCCTGGAAGCTTTTAATCTCTCCTTCTATTTTCAATGATAACCTAGCTGGATAAAGTATTCTTGGCTGCATGTTTTTCTCGTTTAGTGCTCTGAATATATCATGCCAGTTCTTTCTGGCCTGCCAGGTCTCTGTGGATAAGTCTGCTGCCAATCTAATATTTTTACCATTGTATGTTACAGACTTCTTGTCCCGTGCTGCTTTCAGGATTTTCTCTTTGTCGCTAAGACTTGTAAATTTTACTATTAGATGGCAGGGTGTGGACCGATTCCTATTGATTTTGAGGGGTGTTCTCTGGGCCTCCTGGATTTTGATGCTTGTTCCCCTTGCTATATTAGGGAAATTCTCTACAATAATCCTCTCCAGTATACCTTCTCCTATTTCTCTTTCTTCTTCTTCTGGAATCCCAATTATTCTAATGTTGTTTCGTATTATGGCATCACTTATCTCTCTCATTCTCCCCTCATGGTCCAGTAGTTGTTTGTCTTTTGCTCAGCTTCTTTATTCTCTGTCATTTGGTCTTCTATATCACTAATTCTGTCTTCTGCCTCATTTATCCTAGCAGTAAGAGCCTCCATTTTTGATTGCACCTCATTAATAGCTTTTTTGATTTCAACTTGATTAGACTTTAGTTCTTTTATTTCTCCAGAAAGGGCTTTTATTTCTCCTGACAGGGTTTCTCTAATATCTTCCATGCCTTTTTTGAGCCCGGCTAGAACCTTGAGAATCGTCATCCTGAATTCCAGATCTGACATATTACCAATGTCTGTATTGATTAGGTCCCTAGCCTTCGGTCCTGTCTCCTGTTCTTTTTTTGTGGTGAGTTTTTCTGCCTTGTCATTTTGTCCAGATAAGAATCCGCTGGCTGTTCTCCTTGTTAAGTGAACTTGGTCTTGGCTGGATTTCTTTGATCTTCTGGGGGAGGGGCCTGTTGTAGTGATTCTCAAGTGTCTCTGCCCCAGGCGGAATTGCACCGCCCTTACCAGGGGCCGGGCTAAGTAATCCTCTCAGGTTCGCTTTAGGGAGCTTTTGTTCCCTGAATGCTTTCCGTAGAGTTCCGGAGGACGGGAATGACAATGGCGGCCTCCC
>ML093340.1:16946-51049 GCA_003697995.1 Taxidea taxus jeffersonii | reverse complement strand
ACTATTATTGTATTCTTGTCAATGTGTTTCTTTGATTTTGTTATTAATTGGTTTATATAGTTGGCTGCTCCCATGTTAGGGGCATAGATATTTAAAATTGTTAGATCTTCTTGTTGGACAGACCCTTTGAGTATGATGAAGTGTCCTTCCTCATCTCTTATTATAGTCTTTGGCTTAAAATCTAATTGATCTGATATAAGGATTGCCACCCCAGCTTTCTTCTGATGTCCATTAGCATGGTAAATTGTTTTCCACCCCCTCACTTTCAATCTGGAGGTGTCTTCAGGTCTAAAATGAGTTTCTTGTAGGCAGCATATTGATGGGTTTTGTTTTTTTATCCATTCTGAAACCCTGTGTCTTTTGATTGGGGCATTTAGCCCATTTACATTCAGGGTAACTATTGAGAGATATGAATTTAGTGCCATTGTATTGCCTGTATGGTGATTGTTACTGTATAATGTCTCTGTTCCTTTCTGATAATACTTTTAGGGTCTCTCTTTGCTTAGAGGACCCCTTTCAATATTTCTTGTAGAGCTGGTTTGGTGTTTACAAACTCTTTCAGGTTTTGTTTGTCCTGGAAGCTTTTAATCTCTCCTTCTATTTTCAATGATAACCTAGCTGGATAAAGTATTCTTGGCTGCATGTTTTTCTCGTTTAGTGCTCTGAATATATCATGCCAGTTCTTTCTGGCCTGCCAGGTCTCTGTGGATAAGTCTCCTGCCAATCTAATATTTTTACCATTGTACGTTACAGACTTCTTGTCCCGTGCTGCTTTCAGGATTTTCTCTTTGTCGCTAAGACTTGTAAATTTTACTATTAGATGGCAGGGTGTGGACCGATTCCTATTGATTTTGAGGGGTGTTCTCTGGGCCTCCTGGATTTTGATGCTTGTTCCCCTTGCTATATTAGGGAAATTCTCTACAATAATCCTCTCCAGTATACCTTCTCCTATTTCTCTTTCTTCTTCTTCTGGAATCCCAATTATTCTAATGTTGTTTCGTATTATGGCATCACTTATCTCTCTCATTCTCCCCTCATGGTCCAGTAGTTGTTTGTCTTTTGCTCAGCTTCTTTATTCTCTGTCATTTGGTCTTCTATATCACTAATTCTTTCTTCTGCCTCATTTATCCTAGCAGTAAGAGCCTCCATTTTTGATTGCACCTCATTAATAGCTTTTTTGATTTCAACTTGATTAGACTTTAGTTCTTTTATTTCTCCAGAAAGGGCTTTTATTTCTCCTGACAGGGTTTCTCTAATATCTTCCATGCCTTTTTTGAGCCCGGCTAGAACCTTGAGAATCGTCATCCTGAATTCCAGATCTGACATATTACCAATGTCTGTATTGATTAGGTCCCTAGCCTTCGGTCCTGTCTCCTGTTCTTTTTTTGTGGTGAGTTTTTCTGCCTTGTCATTTTGTCCAGATAAGAATCCGCTGGCTGTTCTCCTTGTTAAGTGAACTTGGTCTTGGCTGGATTTCTTTGATCTTCTGGGGGAGGGGCCTGTTGTAGTGATTCTCAAGTGTCTCTGCCCCAGGCGGAATTGCACCGCCCTTACCAGGGGCCGGGCTAAGTAATCCTCTCAGGTTCGCTTTAGGGAGCTTTTGTTCCCTGAATGCTTTCCGTAGAGTTCCGGAGGACGGGAATGACAATGGCGGCCTCCCAATCTCCGGTTCAGAGGAGCCGAGAGCTCGGGGCCCCAGTCTTCAGTGCGCCTTCAGAGAAAAGCGTTTAATCCCTCCGGTCTCCCCAGCCCCCATTTGCGCTCGGAGACCGCGCTCGGAGACTGCGCTCGGAGAAAATCGTGCATCATCAGTCCCGTCTCACTGGCTTCTGGGAGCGCTCCGAGCTCACATAGCCTGTGACCAAGTGTCTCTGTCTCTGGCAGAGTCCCACCTGGAGTCTCCGAACCCCGTAGATCCCTGAGCTCTCCCGGGTCGGAGTCTCCCCGGATCTTGTGGGGACCCCTCGCACAGAGCACCGGCCAGTGCCACAGAGCACCGGTCCGTGTCACAGACCACCAGAAAACCTCGGCTCTGTCTTCGCAGCCGGTTTCCCCCCTCTAATACCTGTGAGCTCTGCGACACTCAGACACCCCCGATCCTTCTGTGACCCCGCGGGACCTGAGTCCACATTGTCCCCGTGAGGTCTTCACCCCAGTTTAGCCTCTGGAGCGATGTCCCTCCGTGGAGCCGACTTTTAAAAGTCCTGATTTTGTGCTCCGTTGTTCCGCCGCTTGCCGGGAGCCGGCCCCTCCCCCTGGGGTCTATCTTCCCGTCTTGTTGGATTCACTTCTCCGCTGGTCCTACCTTTTAGAAAGTGGTTGATTTTCTGTTTCTAGAATTGTTGTTTTTCTTCTCTTTGATCTCCTATTGGATTCGTAGGTGTTCGGAATGGTTTGATAGGCTATCTAGCTGATCTCCTGTTGTCTGATGTCGTCTCAGCCTGCTACTTCTCCGCCATCTTGACTCCTCCCTCCATGAGAATATTTCTATACTATTTTTTGCAGGTCATCTTTTCATAGTGACCAAGTTCTACATCTGTTGACTCTTGTTAATCTTATCCTTTCTATACTGGTTTAATGCAGAAAGAACCATCACCCTTTTTTTTCTTTCAACTGTAGTCTGTCAGTTGCAAAGGATTCTTCATCTGCCTGTCTATAGTCTCCTAAGTTTATATTTCAAAGTTTGTATTAGAATTTTATTCACAAAACTAGTTATCCTGCTCTAACTTTGAGCAAGTACATGCCAGTGACAAATCGTGAATAGACTTCTTTTCACTTTAATGTGCTTTCTAAAACATGCCTATAACTGCTGGAAGTTACCTGAAAAGTGGTTTTTCTTTGCATGGCTGTTCCTACTCTTATGCACATGCTCTGAGTTCTTTACAGTGCTACGGCTTTGTGAAATAGGAATGTATTATAGGAACCACCACCAAATTTGACAGAAAAGAAATAATTACAATTTAAGCGCCACAGATTGTCTGACAGAGCAGAAGTCATTTGCCCTGTCAGATGCTAATCTGCCCATTCCTAATTCCACAATCCCTTCATCTTCTCCTGTGTTGAATCCTCTGGGTAATAGAACACTCTAATTTTACTGATTAATTTTCTCAGGACTCTCCAAACACACTACTTTAGCTTTCTATGTACTTAATGTAATATCTCCAAAAAGTAAAGTTTCAATTATTTAATAGTAATTCTACAGTTGCTCTTCTAAGAAGAGTCATAGCACTTTCTGGATTATCCATTTCCTACCGGTTTCCTTGCTAGGTAGCATCCTGCTGGTTCTTTGAAACTCAAGGTAAACTCTTATAGACCAAACTGATGGGAGTGTGGATAGCCTCCAACTAGTCTGATTTCTGTTTGTTCATGCTCACCTGCAGTGTAATTTGAGCTAACTAGATAAGTACCTTATTTTTAGTATTTTATGGGATATATATTGGGTCTAAAGAAAAATATTTCATGGCACTTGTTAAAGGCAGTAAAGAAGACTTTATTCAAGAGGGAGGGTCCACTGCAGTGGGGCCTTGTACTAGGTAATAGAGATGAGGCACAACTCTGAATACAACCAGCGCAAGTAGAGATTTATAGCCAAGGAGCAAGGTGGGTGTCAGTGAGTAGAAAACTACTAAGAGGAGACATCAAGGCTAGGAGAATTCTTGCTAAATCTACTGAACAGAATTCTTGCTGAAGGCAGATCAGGATAGTTAATTATTGAAGATGGGGGATGAGATATCCAGGGTGATCAGAGACAACCAGTGGGGGAATCTTTGTTAAACCGACTCAGCAGCATTCTTTTTTTTTTTTTTAAGATTTCATTTATTTATTTGAGAGAGAGAGCAAGTAAGAGAGCATGAGAGGGGAGAAAGTCAGAAGGAGAAGCAGACTCCCCATGGAGCTGGGAGCCCGATGGGAATCCCAGGACTCTGGGATCATGACCTGAGCGGAAGGCAGTTGCTTAACCAACTGAGCCACCTAGGTGCCCCAACTCAGCAGTATTCCTGTTGAAACTGGACTAAGCTGACCAAGGACAGGTCTGGGTTTAGAAGAGAGGGATTCAGAGGAAGCTATCTCAAGTTTGGCGAAGAGTTCCTTTGTCATTTAACTAAATAGAGTCAGCCTACACTTTTATAATATGAGGGGCCTTTAATTCTTCAACAACCAATGGCTTTGAAGAATTACAGAGGGAGTAAAATTTGGTCCTAAAACCATAACTAACTTATCTTTTTTTCTTTTCTTTTTGTTTAATATTGAGAAAAGTCAAGGGCAAATAAGATATTGAAAATTTGAACAACACTTTGGGGGTTATATGCATGTAAATAATACAACTTATCAGTAAAAAATTAAGGCATTTTGGATTAGTTTCAAAATTGTTAATTATTTTTGACAAGTTTAGATGTCTAAAAGAATCTTGTTTAAAGTCAGTTTCACTTTTTTATTTCATTTAACCAGATGATGGTTATTAAGGAGGGTGCGTGTTGTGATGAGCACCGGGTGGTATAAACAACTGATGAATTTTTGAAAACTACATATAAAACTAATGATGTACTATATGTTTGCTAAAGTCAGTTTCACTTCTAAGACAATACTTAGTACGGTCCCCTAGGAAAAGAAAGAAATGTATTGTGTGGTAATTTTTTTTTTTTAAATTTATTTAAAAGACAGATCACAAGCAGGCAGAGAATCAGGCGGGGGTGGGGGGTGGGAAGCAGGCTCCCCGCTGAGCAGGGAGCCAGATGTGGGGCTCCATCCCAGGACCCTGAGACCATACCTGAGCTGAAGGCAGAGGCTTAACCCACTGAGCCACCCAGGTGCCCCTATTGTGTGGTAATTTTTTAAAAAAAATTTTTATATACCAAATACTTTGGCAGGCTCATTTCAAAGTCATTTAGCAAATATTAGTTTTTATTTTATTTAAAACACCCCCAAAATTTCAGTTGTATAATTTTCATCAGCTGTCCATCTTTTATGGGAAGAAATTTTTAAAAAATTCAAAATGAAATTAAGTACTTTACTAAGTAACAGATTTGGAGACATAATAGTAAGTAGTGATTTATCTCCTACATGAAGCCCAGAACCCTGTATATATTTTTAAAAGTCTTGATAAATCTTATGAGTTAAATCAGCTGTGATTGTCTAAGAATCTTAACTGAGATAGAATATATACAATAAACGCTTGCCTAGAAATATTCTAGTAAAATATAATAACAAAAAATTATTACAATCATTGGATTTAACTATAGAAGAAAGAAACAACTGAAAATATCTTGAGTCTAGAGAATAATAGAATATAAATTTCATCCAAGAAACTAAAAGTGTTGAGGCATTTTGAAGACCTAGAGGCACCATATTTCTCTTATTTCTAGTAGACCCTCATTTATCATATTTTGTGTATATGAACACAATTATGATACATTTTTAAAAAAAATTATATCATAACCAAGTCATAAGAATTATAATTATTCTGCACTAATAATTTTCTCATTTTCCCTAAGAATTATTGAATTTTTTGTACTAGGAATTATAGTATATCCTCTCTTAAAATCTAAAATAAACAGATTTTTATATTATTTCTTTAAAAAAATCAGAAGTTAGGAAAAAAAATTGAGTTTTTTGAAGTTGGCTTCCATTTGCTGTTCCTTAAATGAAAATAAAATAGGTACTCTTTCTCACAGTTCAACTGTATTTTAAAAACCTGAGTCCCTTTAGTGGGGAAAAAAAAAAAAAAAAAAGAAACAGTAACAGAAAGGAAATCCTCTGACCTTGGCCAGGTACATAATTATTTTGCAAATGAAGTGGTAGAGTGTGTGACTTTTTTAATGAGACAAAATTTGCATCAAGTTGTAATCTGATTGCTAGTGTACACCATTTGAACTTGACCCTGGGGTTAAACCAGTTTTAGTTAATTTATAAAAACAACACATACCTGTAAGGTTAGCCTGGATATATGATTTACTAATACTATATTATATTTTAAAACTTTCACCTTAGTTCATTGCTTTCTTCTAACTAATGCACTGGAAACAGTTTTTGAAGGTGATATTTCCTTCTTGATTCTCTTTCCAAATTCCAGTTGGAAATATGCCAGCATTAAATGCCAATATAACAGGCAGGAGGATGAAGTAGACTTTAAAATGTATGAGTCTGTTTTCCTTCACTCTTTGTATAATTACCCTCATGTTACATTGTATGAGTTGTTCTCATATGAATATGGAACACCTATTTAAACATACTTTAATCATTTTAAAATAGAAAATATGAACATGGAACATCTATTTAAATGTACTTTAACATGAACATGGAACACCTATTTAATTTTTTCATATGAACATGGAACACCTATTTAAATGTACTTTAATCATTTTAAAATAGAAAATATTTATTTTTCTGAATGTTATTCCATGATTGACTAGATAAATCAATACTTAGAAGAGAGGCACATGAGTCAATGTTGATGATTTGCCTAAACAAAAGCTTGATTTTATACCTGTCAATGAGTTGTATGATATGTGTAGAAAAGTATTATATATCCTAGTGGTCCTCTCTTTTTTTCTGAAGAAGTATATTAATTATATCACATTTGGAAACATTTAGAGAAAGTTGATAGAATATATAAAGCTTTTAATATATGTTATAACTTCATATTATAATTTAACATTTAATAAAATGTTATAATTTTTAATTACCTTTTTTTTTTCTTTGAGAGAGAGTGGGAGTTCAGGGAGAGGCAGAGGAAGAGGGAGGCTCCATACACAGTCTGGAGCCCAACATGGGGCTCAATCTCATGACCCTGAGATCATGACCTGAGCCAAAATCAAGAGTGGGATTCTTAATTGACTAAGCCACCCAAGTACCCTTTACCTACTATTTTTCACTATACTGTGACATAAAAGATATTGCTCTCTCAAATATGGACAACTAGATTAAAGCATCCACCTTGAATTCATGTTGTCCTTTACATAAATATAATCCTTCCTGCCCCACATAACTGTACCCTGTGGCATGACTGGGGAATAAATGTGCTGCCACAGTGGGGCTGGGTCTACAACAACAGACTCACTCACCTCCAGACACTATGAAAGTTTCATGTCTGCTAGAAAACAAGGATCTGAAGGACATGGCAATGAAGGTAGTAAAAGAAAGCAGTGAATGCTAGAAGTCTGATGTGATGTACTTCAGTGGTTTTTGGAGAGTGGTACTGGGATAGAGAATCCAGAAGTAGATCATAATTTGCCATCAGTCTGAAGTATGGTTAAAGATTTCCCTGATTTGGGATTCAAAATCAGGACAATATAAAGTCTGCTTTGGACAGTCCTATCCTGGCATAATTATAAGTAGCACACCCTATCACTCTCAAGACTCTCTGGTTTGAAAATATAAACTACAGTTTCTGGATAAGACTTATAACTTAGAGTTTTTAGTTCAAGAAAAATGGCAAAACCAGGAAGATTGTCAAAACAGTGATCAAACAAAGGGAGCAATTGTGGATCAGATGTATGTTTGAAAACAGAGCCTTTGAAACAGTCCAAAAACTCAGTTACAAAGCTCATGAACAATATCAGACCGTACGTCGCAGGGATTGGTGTTAGAACATTAGGATGTCAGGATTGCTCCTAGGCAGTATTTCTCAAACTCTGGTTACTGAAGAAATGTAAGAGGGGTTTGCTAAAATGCAGATTCTCGAGCCTCACTCCCTCCCTAAGAATGAGACTGTCCTAAGGTGGACATGGAATTAGCATTTTTAATATTCTTCCTCGTGATTCCTATTCATACTGATGTATAAGAACCATTGTAATAAGATGAGAGAGGGGCCAGCAGTTTGAAAGAAACAGGTGCCATCTAAAATTTTGTGAAGGTAGATTGGTTGAATTTAAATTACAAATAAATACTTAAAGTTAAAGAATCTGCAAGCTGTTCTCATGAGTCTTGTGTGATTTTAATTTTTGCATTGTATTGTTTTTTTAAATTGGGCTGTAATGTCCTGAGTATAATAGAAAGATAATGAAAGAGCAAGAACAGCGTTTATTGGTTAGCTGTATCTTGCTGCATGAAAGTTTTCCTGAACAAGTGATACAAAGGGAAAGATGCCTTGAGGAAAAATGGCAACCAAAATGGAAAAAAAAAAAAAGGAAGAGTAATCCAAGCTGTCTGTAGCTCTTTTGAGAGAGCTGGACCAGATATGATTTCTTAAAATAGAAATATTTATGAAAATTTATTAGAGGGAAAGAGACATAATATATTCAAAATACTGAACTTATGATATGCTGGATATCAGGCAATACATTTCATAGAAAATGAGGGAATTTGTGTTAATGTCCAAGTCAGCAGTGGCTCTTCATGCACTTCAACCTTAATATTCCAGATGTGGTCCACAAGCAGCTGTGCTGACTTTTGAGAAATGCAGAATCTTGTTTGTTTTGTTTGTTTGTTTTCTAGGCTCCAGTCAAACAAACAAAAGCAAAGAAACACACTTATAAATACAAGGAACTAGTGGTTGCCAGAGGAGAGGAAAATGAGGGGATGTACAAAATAGGTGAAGGAGATTAAAAGGTACAAAATTCCTTTGAGATGCCTGGGTGACTCCGTCAGTTAAGCATCTGCCTTCAGCTCAGGTCATAATCCTAGGGTCCTGGGATCAAGTCCCACATTGGGCTCCCTGCTCAGCAGAGAGCCTGCTTCTCACTCTCCCTCTGCTTGCCGTTTCTCCTGCTTGTGTCCTCTCTCTTTCTCTGGCAAATAAATAAATAAAATATTTTTTAAAAAATAGGTACAAAATTTCACTTATAAAATAAGTTATGGCATGAAAAATACAGTGAATGAAACAGTCATAATACTGAAATAATGTATGGTGACAAATGGTAACTACACTTATGGGAGCATTGTGTAATGCCTGAAATTTACATAATGTTACATATCAACTGTATTTCAGTAGTAAAAATTAAAATGAAATGTAGCATCTCCAGTCCCACATCAGGCCTCCTTGATCAGAACCTATATTTTAATTTCCTCAAGTCATTCATAGGTGCATTAAACTTTGAGAAACACTGTTCTACAAGCAGAAATGTCTGACCTGACAAAAATTTGCTTGTATTTGGGAAGCCAAATCACAGTGGAAAGTAGAGAGTTAGAATGAGTCTACTAAAATATTATTACTCAAACGTTAGCATTTTATTTGAGTCGTGCTATGATCCTAAAGTACTTGCGAGAACATCTGTTATAAAAGCAAAAGCTTCTTATTTCAGGTAGTTCAGAGCAGGGTGATACCCTCACAGTAGCCTGAAGTTTTGTCTGCGATTTGGAGCTATCAAAGTAAAAATTTAGAAATGTACTTCTCTATCATAAATGACATTTCAGTGTAATAAACAGAATTGGATCATTGGCATCAAGTGTCTATGCACCAGTATTGGTTCAGAGTGCATTTTGTGTCTGTGAGCTTTCAAGAGATCATTGACAGAGTTTTGTTTCTGGAAGAAAAATGCATAACTCACATAAACCCATAAGAAAGGACAAAATAAAAAAATCAAGGAGATAGATTTCCTTAAATCTGAAGGGAGATAAGATATTTATAAAATATCTTTAGTCTGTAATAGTCTGTAATAATGACTTCATATGTTAATGTTACATATATATATGTTACATATATATATGTAAAATCTGTCTTTTAGAAATCTAGTCAACTCCTCAAAGGGAAGCTGATAGAAGCTGATAGAAAGACGTCACAGATAAGTAAAAATAATAGTGAACACAAGTTAATCAAACATAAAACATGGATTTCATATCAACCTTTTTTTTTAAATTATGTCCTTTGCTTCAGCAGTTTAGATAGGCATTTCCTGAAGAGTATTCTGTTGGAACTTAGTGCCGCCCTATGCATTTCCCAACATCCCCAAATGCTTGCTTACAAAGGGATTTCGTGGAGCAGAATGTATGGATAACACTGAATATTTTGTTCCCTTTTCATTGAACAGATGTTTATGGGATAACTTATAACCTATTTTATGCTGGGCATTATATATTAAAAGGTATGAGTAAACTTGAATAGGGAGATCTGTTTAATTTTGCTCAATCTGGGGTTTTCAAAAAGTTAACTGTAGAACTTCTTTTTCATGAAACATCAATTAAAACTCGTTCCTAAACATGTTAGGAAAGGAGAACTGGGTAACAAAAGGGAAGTCATGCTCTTTTTCTCTTAGCATTTGTTCCTCTTTCCACCATTGGGTCTCACATAGTTACTAGTCTTCATGTCACATCTCTAGCTCACACACAAATGATTACTTTCCCTCCTGAGCAATTCTAAGTAAAGCCTTGCTTGTTTATTCCATATTAATCCATTAAATACTCCTTATATCTGTTATTGATGAAATGAAACCAAAGTTCATTTTACCATAGTTCTCTTAAAAAAAAGAATTTTTTGTTTCTTCATTTTTATTTTATTCTTCTTGAAGAACTTGACACAGATGCCAAAAAAATAATTTACCCTAATTTTCTTTTTCAATTACAAACCATCAGTTTCTTTATTCCATATTGTATTGAGAATCCTATAACACATTCCCTTTGCTCTGGTTATTCAAAGCTTCAAATTTTCTTTGAGTGGTAAGTATAATGCACTTTTCTTTAAAGTTCCTGTAGCAATAAACTCATATGGTATCCAAAGCTTACTGAAAGATCCAAGCAATAGGCATCTCCTAATATGGGTACATTCTTGTGGGTTTGTAACAATTTTATTGTTTTTTATATTTTATAAATTTTTTTTAGTGATGAATAACAAAGATTTAAATTCACTTCCATTGGGCCACCTGGGTGGCTTGGTTAGTTAGGCTTCTGGCTCTTGGTTTCATCTCAGGTTGTGATCTCATGGTTGTGGGATCAGGCCCTGTGTCAGGCTCTGCATGCACTGAACTGAATCTTCTAGAGATTCTCTCTTTCTCTCTCCCATTGCTTCTCCTTTCCTCATGTTCTCGTGCTCTCTTTCTTGCTCCACCTTTCTAAAATAAAGAAGATCTTTCCAAAAAATTCGCTTGGCATAATATACCAATATACTATTACGGAGTAGAAAAGTATGTGTTTTACTGATGTACTTATGCCTCCATTTGTTTTTATCCACATACAACTTGCATAAGTAAAATTAGCGATCTGTTCCAAAATATATCATTTATAAGAACATATCAATTTTGTATTGTGGAAGGTAACTTTCATACTATATGAGTTTTAAATTATTTTGAAGCCCTTCAAATACATGGTTTTACTTATACAATTTTAAAACTTTCGGAAATTAGATATAACCTCCTGCTCTTTTGATAATAATTGATACTTTTAAAGGGTTTCAGAACTTATAGCTATCACTATAGACAATATTTAGATTCTATCTTACTGAATGGCTGTCATTCAGTATTCAGAAATGTAATGATCAAACTGGTAAGCAATAAGGTAAATTAAAAGACAGTATTTTCTTTAAGATGTTATTGTAAAAGGACTTATCCAAATATAAATCTTGATAAAGTGATCTCTTCAGGAACTGTTTACTTGCTTGATTATGAAATATGAGCACTGAAATGAATGATACTCTCCAGACATATTTATAATGTCTCTTTGGGATTTATGTTTTCACAACCAATAGAGAATATCATCATGAATTAAAATGAGCACTTAAATTACTATATCTGAATCATGTCTAAATAATCTGAGTGCAAAGGCATGAGATTTGAAATAAATATGAATTTTGAGAGGTAGAATGTTCTATTTATCTATTCATTTAAGTAATATTTATTGAATGCCTATTATATGCCATGCACTGAATAAAATTGAGACATATATAAACAAGACATGGTTTGAGTTAGTTATGGACACAGATAAATACAATGCAATATGACAAGTGCTAGAGTAAGTGTTATATTAAGTATCATTAGCCATTGCTAAATGACCAGTAAGTACATTTTAACTAACCATACTTATTCCTATAGGAATAGAAATAATGAGAGTGATTGATTCATTCATTCAGCATGTAATTATTGAGTACCTACTTTGTGCCAGTCACTGAAAATATATAAGAAAGCAAAATTTCAAATGTATCTTCTGCCCTGGAGATTGAATTCCAGAGGTATGAAGAAAAATTCCTTATAAGTAATATGAGTATTGAAGGATAGGAGTAATTCAGTTGATAGAGCAACGTATGGGGGAAAGAGAGAAAGAGAATTAAGAGTGATAAATAATAAGTGAAATTGGATTCTAACTTTATCATTATTTTGGGAGCATCTGGAAAGTTAAATCATCCATGAATCTTTTCCTTTATGTGCAAGTCAGCAGGTAACAGTATTTTAAGGTTTTTAAGAGCTATGGATGGAAGAGGGTATAGTTTTGAGGATGCTAGTTAACTGTTTGAGTCTACCCTATATTAAGCCTCTAAACAAGTTGCTTATACTTTTAATGGACATGGCAGTGACAGTATCTGAAGAGGAATGTTTCCTTTGGAGCAGTAACTCTAATTAATTTATATAATAGGTGCCTTAGCTGAATAATTCAAGGGTGGTTTCTTCTTAGGAATAAGGACTATGAACTGGAGATCAGTGGTTCCAAAATCCTGGTCCACAAACGAGCTACAACAAAATGGTTAGGGTTTAAAATACAAACAAACAAACCAAATCAAACCAAAACTATAGAAAAGCTACTGGTCCCCATACTCTGAAACTGGGATTCTGATTCATTCGTTGTATGGGTGGACCTAGGGCACAATTTTTTTTAAAGATTTTATTTATTTGTTTGAGAGACAGAGAAAGAGCATGAGGGGGAGGAGGGGCAGAAAGAGAGGGACAATCAGATCCCCCTTGAGCAGAGAGCCCAATATGGGGCTCAGTCCCAGGACCCCGAGACCATGACCTGAGCCTAAGTCAGATGCTTAACCAACTGAGCCTCCTAGATACCACAGGCGTTTTTTTAAGCTGCTCAGAATATGCTGTTGTGTGGACAGACTTTAGAACTATTACTGAAGAATTAGTTATAACCACCCAGATTCAGGAATTTCAGATAGAAAAGGAATGAATAAGATCATTTACTGGGACCCTGAATCTAGTAATCAGAGTGAATATCCCTTTTTGTTGTTTTTTTTTTTTTTTTGAAGATTTCATTTATTTGTTTATTTATTTATGTATTTATTGTCAGAGAGAGAGAGAAGGAGAGAGAGCACACACAATGTGTGTGCAAGTATGCATATGTGTGGTCTGAATTTTAACCACCTAACAGGAATCATTTCTGGGGATTGTTAGCTTTTCTTCATCCAGGGAAGCTAGAGTCATGATCTAAGATTGATCAGTATCCTGTTATATACCAATTTCTTTTTTGACTCATGCCCTTCTCTTTTGTTGCAG
This sequence comes from Taxidea taxus jeffersonii, assembly GCA_003697995.1. Taxonomy (NCBI): domain Eukaryota; kingdom Metazoa; phylum Chordata; class Mammalia; order Carnivora; family Mustelidae; genus Taxidea; species Taxidea taxus. Next base: position 37,691 of record ML093340.1, on the reverse strand, counting down.
AATCTGAGAAGGAAAAAAATAATCATCACCCACCTTTCAATGCTTTACATAGCAACTCCAGTGATTTTTGGCGGGGAAAAATCTGATCTTCTTTTGGACCCTACCACAAAGAAACCCAAATAGACATTCTTTTTATTGACTTTTTTTAACTTTAAATTATTCCTCTAAGTGTCAGGATCAGAAAGACCACCAGTCTTTGTAACTGAGGAGTTCATTTGAGTTCCAACCCAGAGAAAAAATGAGCTCTTTTCATCCTTCTCTGTATGTATCATGGGAATAATGCCAGAAATTTTGGAAAGGGCCTATCTAAGAATAATAGAATAATAATGAAGGCATTAATAATATTAACTAATTATAGAGTTTTAAAAAACAGGACAGATAAGATAAATTTAGAATAATCTATATTTGGTTTGAAAGAACTAAGGGAGGATGGTAACATGATTTTTGCCTTTAGGCTTAGAGAGACATATTTTCAGAACAATTTAAATAGTCTTTTCCAAAGAGAAAAATTATGCTTACATTTATTAATTTGTCTGGAAAATGCCATGGGTAGTTTAATCCTAATTTATATATGGGTGACCTGAGGCAATAGGATACGTAGATTGGGTGGGTTTTTGGAAACAATCCAGCAGCATATAAAATCATTTGTGCTTACATATCAGATTGGTGTCTGCATTAAGTTTAAAACTCTGTTATCACTCAAATAAATGCTTACTTAGCCCCAACTATAGGTAAGTCACGATTTTAAAATATATGAAACATTAATCCCTATCCTCAACAAGTTTATAATTAACAAAAAGAGAGGAGTTGTATTTAAAAATCTGAATTTCACTAAGAGCATTAAATTCTCATCAGTTGTACACACTAATTTGATTTAATTTAGTAAGATTATCTCTAACCAAAATATATAATGGAAAGAAGCTCTAGATTGGAATCTGTTATTTACTTTAACAGATTGCATCTTTTCCATCTCTCTGGGCTCCAGTTTTGTAATCTAAAAAAATAAAGGAGCAGGAATAGATTTTCACTAAGTTGCTTACTTACTATTACAGCATGTTCATGTTTATGTGTATACAGTATTGGTTTACAAGATTCCCTTAACTGGGGAATGCCAGAGTTGAGAAATTCTTGGTTCAGTTTATATATTACATATATTAGTTGTATGATTGTGGTTGAGCCAATGAAAGTGTAGAACCAGGTGATGCATAGTGTCATTCCCAGATTTAACTAAATAGACACCCTGGTTGGGACTCCTGGGTGGCTCAGTCTGTTAAGCATCTGCTTTTGGCTTAGGTCGTGGTCCCAGGGTCCTGGGATCAAGCCTGATGTCAGGCTCCTTACTCAGCAGGAAGCCTGTTTCTCCTTCTGCCTGCTGCTTCCCCTGTTCATGCTCTCTCTCTCTCTCTGACAAATAAATAAAATCTTAAAGAAATAGTCTCAGTGGTTAAAGAGATGGAATGGCTAGATCAGTAGCAAAATTATATAAGCAGACACCTACAGGAACTTGCAAAAAGAACAAAGATTTTTGTCCTTTCTCTGCTGTGTGGAAAGGACCCCCCCCACCCCGCCCTGATACATATACCCCTTGGATCTATGAACACTAATCTTAAACATGGTAGTTTCTTAATAAACACTAAAAGAATGGATGAAAAAAAACCAAAAAACAAGTGTATTTGTGTCTTGAAATCTGCAGCCAACTTTGGAAGAGTGTCAAAGTCTAAGATCATATTGGCATAGAGGGTTCTGCAAAACAGCATTTCCCTAGAGACCCCTAAATATTCCAGTCACTATGATTGCAGACATTCTGTCTCCCACAGGTGACTCAAGGATGTTTTTTTAAAAATTTTTTTTACAGATTTTATTTATTTATTTGACAGAGATCACAAGTAGGCAGAGAGGCAGGCAGAGAGAGAGGAGGAAGCAGGCTCCCTGGGAGCAGAGAGCCCGATGTGGGGCTCGATCCCAGGACCGTGAGATCATAACCTGAGCTGAAGGCAGAGGCTTTAACCCATGAGCCACCCAGGTGCCCCAACTCAAGGATGTTTTAAAGACTTTTGTGACATCGTCTATAGAAAAACAAATATTTTTTTCAAAGCTAAGGAGCCTAATCATTGAATTACTGTAAGCAATTCACTAAATCTTTGGCCAAGAGAAAGCAAAAACTTTTACTTAAATTACAATATATGATAAACATATTTTTGATATTCATTATAAAACCAATTGTGTATGCTTGAAGACACAGGACTTTAAAATCCTTTAACTTTTAAATGCTTCATATTTCAGAAGGATTTGTTAGAGAAAAATAACTGATCTTAATTCAAATGCAGAATGATAAATATGATGTAACAGTAAGAATCATGGTATATAAACCTTTGCTTTTTGACCTGGGGTGTTTTATGGACATATTTCTTCACCAGTAATTGTCTTAAAATGCAAAGCATCCTAATTTGGAGTCCACAGTCCCTGAATTACATTATCATGGTTAAAAACCCAACAAGATATTACCTTGGCTGTTTGGTCCTGAAGTTCTTTTTTACTCTATCAAAGGTTTTTGCAGAGGGCCCTCTTAGTTATGTTGTTTGAGATGTACAGGCAGAACATTTCATCTAGAATGTCTTGTTTGTTGCCAGATAATTAGGCCAAGAAGGTCATTGATAACTTTATTTGGAAAAAGAAAAATAGGGTGAACTGTTTCTATGTGTTTGTTAATCCCCCACAGCAACGTGTGTTTTTAGTTAGTGATGATACTTTATTTCACACCTTTATTTCTGTGCTGCATTTTAACTCAGTTTTGGTAACATGGCTTTTGCTTACAGTTTCTCCTAAGCTGCTAGTCATAAAACTTTAATACACAGGAATGATAAATTATAAAAACACATTTACTGCTAACTCTCTGATAAACTTAGCAACAGAGAAGCAGCTGGTACTTTATTGCTTACAACTTCCTATGTATTTCCCCAAAGTTCCAGCTAAACAAGAATACGTTTATGTTTTATTTTTTTCTAATTAAGTACAAAAGAAAAGCAGAGTCAGGAATTGATGAGTTTCAGATTTAAAGCATTTCTGTTGTAATTGTCAGGCAATCAATTAACCAATTTCTGAAGGATTTAATCTCTGTTTTACTGTTATGTTTCTCATTTCCTTCAGTTTTATCCTTCTAAGGGGAAAGCCTTTTTTATTTCTTTTTCACTTTTCAGAGAGAGAATTCATTCAGTAGAGACGAGCCAGACAAATAGGTCAGTGATACAATTTAAATATAGTCTGCATGAGAATGTTTTCCAGGTTTAAAATCTACAAATCTTTTTTTATGGACTATCTTTAGATTCATACACTCTACCAGGAATTACCACACTTTAAGGGCTCAAAGGGATTAGACAGAAGAACGTACATTAAGAAAGATTGACATCTGTCTTGGGGTGCCTGGGTGGCTCACATGGTTAAGCGTCTGCCTTCAGCTCAGGCCATGATCCCAGAGTTCTAGGATCAAGCCCTGCATCTGGCTCCCTGCTCTGTGGAGAGCCTGCTTCTCCCTCTCCCTCTGCCTGCTGTTCCCCCTGCTTGGACTTTCTTTCTCTGTCAAATAAATAAATAAAATCCTAAAAAAAAAAAAGAAGAATGATTAACAAGTATCCTTCTAGAAATGAAGTTTCTAACTTGAAATACGTATGCATTAATTATTTGTTATTTACTTTCAGTAATTTTGGAACTACATTATGATAATAACTGAAAACATTATTATTACTTATTCTAAAGGTTGGGGCCTAAGATGGGCTTTTGGGGTGCTAGTAGGATTTTGTTTCATATCTTGAGTAGTGGTTACATAGGTGTGGTCGCATTGTGTTTATTCATTTAGCTATACAACTGTAACTTGTGTACTTTTCTCTATGAAGTTTATACCACAAATTTGGGGTCATAGGGAGTGGTAAATTCCTAGGCTGTGGCAACATTAGGGTCTGGACATCTCCTCAAATTGTCCAAGATCATCTTTCTGATATTTAGGAAAACTGAATGCAATATTTCTCATCCCTTTATACACAAATAACCAATGTTACTTTTAAAAAACCTTATATGAACATTCTCTGCTGTTGTGCTTTTATGAAGAATTCTAGTCTTCTTGTAACAAGAAAGTACAATTAGTACTAAAATCCTAGTTACAGAATTTGGATAAATATAAGCAAGGCCCATTTTTTAAAAATTTATGCCTTCTAAATTAGTTGTATTCTGGTGTTCATTAATTTACCAAAAACATAGAAAATTCCTATTATGTTGCAGATACTATTCTGTGGATGCAGTGATACAATGAACCAAAGAAAAGAAGAAAAAAAACCCCACAATTCTGCCCTTAAGCTGTTCTATGTTTTGTTATAATGCTGGTGTTAGGCACAATGATAGAGTTTAATAATTGAGCTTTATATACACTTGATGTTTTGATGTTGAAGGCCTGACAGACTACTTCTGCTTGGTTCAGTCTGTGATATCATCACCAAGCAAATTATATCTGAATTGAGACTTCGAGGATGAGTAAAGAAAATGTATTATTTGATACAATAGGAAGTTCAGAATAATGCAGATTATTTTCCACAGTTTTTTAAAAATTTTATTTTATATTTTCAGTGTTCCAAGATTCATTGTTTATGCGCCACACCCAGTGCTCCATGCAATATGTGCCCTCCTTAATACCCACCACCAGGCTCTCCCAACCCCCCTTCCAAAACCCTCAGTTTGTTTCTCAGAGTCCACAGTATTTCATGGTTCCTCTCCCCCTCCGATTTCCTCCAATTCACTTTTCCTTTCCTTCTCCTAATGTCCTCCATGTTATTCCTTATGCTCCACAAGTAAGTGAAACCATATGATAATTGACTCTCTCTGCTTGACTTAGTTCACTCAGCATAATCTCCTCCCGTCCCATCCATGTTGATACAAAAGTTGGGTATCCATCCTTTCTGATGGAGGCATAATATTCTATAGTATATATGGACCATATCCTCTTTATCCATTCATCTCTTGAAGGGCATCTTGGTTCTTTCCACAGTTTGGCGACTGTGGCCATTGCTGCTATGAACATTGGGGTACAGATGGCCCTTCTTTTCACTACATCTGTACCTTTGGGGTAAATACCCAGTAGTGCAATTGCAGGGTCATAGGGAAGCTCTATTTTTAATTTCTTAAGGAATCTCCACACTGTTTTCCAAAGTGGCTGCACCAATTTGCATTCCCACCAACAGTGTAAGAGGGTTCCCCTTGCTCCACATCCTCTCCAATACACGTTGTTTACTGTCTTGTTAATTTTGGCCATTCTAACTGGTATAAGGTGGTATCATATTTTCTGCAGTTTTGACATTGTTACCTGTCATTTACAATGTTGGCTTTAAAACTTAATTCTGGTTATCTTTGTGATCATAAACAGGCTGCCAAAATGATTATGACAGCATGCTTCCTTTTCCATGTCCAATAGGAGAGGGGGAAAAAAGTCACAATTCGTTAGTTCACAAGGAGTGTCATATACTTAGGAGAATCATATGTGTTGATATGTACTTGAACATTTCAGGATTTTGTGATAAAGGTAGAAGTAGGGTGTGAGGCATGTGAAGGGATGGCTTCTGACCAGGCAATCAACAACTCCCATCACAATGGAGTTCTTAGATATGGCAGTCAATGAGTAGGCTCCAGAGAGGCCATGGTTTCCCAAAAGTTTGTTCACATTTTTACCTGTTCATATATTCATTTTTCTGAGGACAGGGAGCAAATCTTTTAACATTTTCAGTGTGATCTATGATGAACAAATTGAGAATCAGTGCTTTAAAAAATGGGACTTAGAGTAATCATAATATTCTCTTGCAACATTTTTACTTATGAATATATTACCTTATTTGTGCTAATAAAATAGGTAGGCCGGTGGTACCTACATTATTCTCATCAACATCGTTGTCCTCATCACTGTTATCATGCTATATTAGTATACTTTCAGGGCTCCAGTAAGTTCCCCAAGGCCACAGAGCTGATGAGACCATTGGGTTTGTTAGGAATTATCACTTACTGTTGAAAGATTTTTCTTTGCTATTTGCTTCAATAGAGAGTAAAGAAAGAACAAGAAATGATCTCTCAACCCATTTCTCATATTACCTTTCCTAATTCAGTATTTTTTTTTGAAAGATAGCAAAATTCTTAAAATAGTCTTTGCTTTAAATCTTAGATAAAAATCAGAAATAGACGAATACTTTTCATCAAAAGCAACTGGGCTCAGAATGGTAGCTAGTTTGGGGAAAATAAAGTTCCAGTTAAGAATTATTAAATAAATAAAAACATAGTACATGAATCTATATATAATCATTTAGTAAAAAACAGAAACTTTTGGTGGTGGAATGATTAAATGCAATGACGAAAGTATCTAAGCAGTTTTCTAATATGGAAATATGTGGAAACCAATCCTTAAATTTGTGTTCATTGTATAAGTATTTCCAGACTGAAAAGGATTACTCTATCTCAAGTAGAAAAATTAGAGATGTTTATTTTAAATGTGTGTTAACAATCCAATTTTTATTCAATCAAGCAATCAGCTCCCTATTTTTTTTTAAAGTACTGATTTCAAGATTGATATTATTTCTTTTTTTCAGCTAGGCATAGTAACATTTTACAGAGATATTAGCAAGCAGCTAGGTCTGTTTACCATATGTATATAAAGTGATATGCTATTCTGGTGCTACATGTCCAAGTGTTTGTACTGAATTCTTCTATAATGTCAATAATGATCCACTATTCAAAATTAGATGTAGCCCCAATTTCTCAAATGCTTGAGTGATCATTTTCTTTAGTAATTGAGTTCTTCATAGAATTCCACTGCTCTGATTACTCGCTTAGTAATCTAAGCATATTAATTTGAAAAGCTGCATAAGCGTGTGGCCAGGATAATGGCAAGGAAGTAATTGCAAGGAAATCTTTTACAACAGACTTATTTTCATCTAATAAACTCTTCCCTGATGGTTAACTGGCATGCAATGAATGTGATATGAGTTCTAAAATGTATGTGTGTTGAAATGTCTGTTGAGATAGTGGAAGATTAGATATTCAAGAAGACACATAATCACTTAAAAATGTTTTTAAAATAGTGTGTGTGTGTGTTTCTTTTCAACTTATTAGGAGGTCTGGATTTTAAGAGAAAAGCCAGTAATTTTTTTAGTATCCATCAAGTGCCCAGAATTATGCTAGATGCCTTTCCTCTGTTGTCACAGGTAATCCTCACATCAACATTGCATAAAATGTGTTCCTGTCTCTGTTACACTGATAATGGAAAAGGAACCCAGACTGATGACATTATTTGCCCAAAGTTATAAGTCTAGACCTCAGGTCAGTTCTGTCTGATTTTAAACCTGTCCATTCTTTGGTTTCTGCCTTATCACAAAAGATTAGCTATAATTCTAGGCTATATTTCAGCATTTTAAAAATTAATTAGTTTATCTATTTATAAATTTTTATTAAAATATAATTGACATAAAATAACCTATTAGTTTCAGGTTTAAATCATAATGATTTGACATTTATATACATTATGAAATGATCCCCATGGTAAGTCTAGGGACTATCGGTAACCAAAGTTATTATAATACTATTGTATTATTATTGTTATTATAATACTCATGCTATACATTACATCCCCATGACTTAATTATTTTATGATTGGGAGTTTGTATTTCTTACTCCTTTTCACCTGTTTCATCTGCCTGCCCCTCCCCTCAGCTCACTCCCAACCCCTACCCCTTCTGGTAATGCATAGTTTCCTGTATATATGAATCTGTTTCTATTTTGTTTTGTTTTTTAGATTCCACATAAATGAAATCATACTGTGATTGTCTTTCTCTGACTTCACTTAGCATAATACCCTCTAGGTCCATCCATGTTGTCACAAATGTCAAGGTTTTACCATTTTTTTTTTTTAATAGGTTCCATACCCAGTGTGGAGCCCCATGCAGGGCTTGACCTCACAACCCTAAAATCAAGACCTGACCTGAGATCAAGAGTCAGACACTTAACTGACCGAGCCACCCAGACACCCCAAGAGTTTATCCTTTCTAATGGCTGATAATATTCTTGTGTGTGTGTGTGTGTGTGTGTGTGTGTGTGTGTGTGTATGTACACATTACTTTATCTAATGATAGGCACTTAGGGTGCTTCCATATCTTGACTGTTGCAAATAGTGTTGCAGGGAGCACAGGACTACTTACATTTCTTTGAATTGGTGATTTTGTTTTCTTCAAATAGATATCCGAAAGTGGAATTGCTAGATTTTATGGTATTCTATTTCTAATTTTTTGAGGAACATCCATACTGTTTTCTATTGTGGCTGCACCAATCTTACATTTTACATATATGTGTAAGAGCTCAAGTTACAATGTTCAGAATTAGATAATGACTCCTCAGAGGAGAGTAGGATTATAAATGTTTTATCTATTCTGTGTGATCTATAAACATACATTATACCCCTAAATCACATTATTCTCTATTAGTCAGATGGTTTTTCTTAAACTGTCAATCACAAGATGGTAGAATTCTGTATTTCTATTTCTCTAATAAGTTCATAGTTTATTAACTATTGACTTTTTGGAGGAATGATGAAGAATGCATTTTGTTTTGTTTTGGCTTGATTGGGTTTGTGTTCTTAAATGATACCAGCAGGGCATCTAATTTACTGTGTATAAGTCTAAGGGTATTTCTAATGCCTTATTGTGCTTGAAAAATCCTGAAGTTTAAGCCCAACTGTTAGCAAGAACACAGTGATTAGTGTTGTTTTTATTTTAAATTCTGTCCTTATAAGCAGTTTACTACTTTAAATTTCATTAGACTGAGTTTAAAGGAAGCCCTTGTCAACTTCTGTGGAAAGAGATTTATTTGGTAGGCATTTGCTTTACTTTATTTCCTTAAGTGAATCTATAGTCCCTCAATTAACTTAGTTGCTCTGTAACTACCTTAAGCATAAGTAAGGCCTTAATATGTCAGATTATACAACAGTGAAACATAAAAGTCGAAACACTGTGATAAAATAGCACCCGTATAGTATTAATAAAAGAGCCCACAGACTATGAAATGTAGATTACCACATTAGTCTACAATGCTATTCTATTGATCTCATATTAAAACTCTAAAAGAAAGTTTTTGATTTAGTTTGGGTAATAGCTTAGACCTGTTGCTTCTTTTCATACCTGGGTTTAAAAGATGAACATGTAAATAAAACATAGACAAAATGATTTGCTCATGTTTTATTTTGTTGTGTTTTGTTATTGAGAGGATTTTGAAATTAAGTAATAATAGTATCATATTGGCACTGCACTTTACAATTTTCAAGTCCCTTTACAATAATCATTGAGTCTCACAACAGCACACTGATGTTAGTATAAAGGGCAGGTAATCATCATCCACCTGTGGCTAAAAAGGAAATTGGCCTCAGGGTTGGCAAAGGCCAGAGAGAAGTAGGGTAGAGCCTATGAATGGTGACTTCTTTCCTTGTCATTACTCCAGTTTTCTGTGTCCCCAGTGTTTGTCTCCTTGATGGTGCCCTCAAGCCTTTTTCCGTATCCTTCACTCGCAGTGACTCCCACCCTACCTGTTCCTCAAACTCCTTGGGACTCAGGACAAAATAGCCTGAATCTTGTTTTCTCTGACAGGTAGGTCCATTTTTCCTTTAGTCTTTTCAGTGCAAAAATCCTGCAGCTAAAAATTATTTTATTTTTTCTTTGCCTCTAGAGCTCTAAGAATGGAAGTGGTGAGAGAGACTGGAGAATCAGAGTACAGATTCTCCATATGCCTTATTTCTTATTTGTTCACTATTACTAAGAGGGGAAAAAAAAAAAAAAAAGGTCTGAACTTGAAATTTTACTTCATTCCCCCGAGACAGGTAAAGGATTTGGTAAAGGATTTGGTAGGCTAATTCCTGGCATCCCTAGAAAAGAAAAAAAAGAAAGAAAGAAAAGGAAACAGGTGTCTGGGAAATCTGATTGAGATTTACTCAATCAGGAGAGGATAAAGCCTTTCTTTATCCCATGTACCTGAATCCTCATTCTTGACTGTCCCTTGTGACCTCAGTTTATATCTCCATCACTTTGACTTGCTCAGACCAGCATACCTGCATTCTTAGGATGCAGAAACAACTGCTTTGGGACTATACTAGAGGAAAATCCCGCTCTACCTGTCTGATGGAATTCCTAAACAGATCTTGAATTGGTAGGAGAGAATACATTGTGTTTCGGGCCTCTAGCTTTGCAACTCTAAATGAACTTACCCTGGTGATGTAGTCATTTCGCACTCTCACAGACAAGTATGTGTTGAATGTCGTAGCTTGAGGAAAGGGCTGGCATTGTTTACATAAAGAGAAATTCTGAATTACTGTTTATTGACTTGGGAATCAATCTTTGGGGAAAAAAAAACCAGGAGGCATATTACTTGAGCAACAACATAGGTATTTGAGCTTCAGTCTTAATCATAAACTGAAAAATGTTGGATAAAATATACTTATATGTTTCACATTTAAGTTTCACAGCTTTTTGTGACAAGAATATACCCCTTATACAAAGCTATTCTACCACTGGCCTTGCTGTATTTGGTTATAGCTGGGTTTGAGTTTTTACATGGAGTTGAATGTTTGGGTTTGCTACAGAAAGTTCATTAAAAAAGGTGGCGTTTAAAACTTGCTTGGAAATTTTGAAAAAGCTGGGGCAAGTACTTGTTCTAAAACAAATGTAAACACAGAACAAAATGGGAAAAAGAAAAACAACCCAAAAAGCAAAAATACGATGGCAGTGGCAACAAAAGAAATCTAGGTAAGGTGAATTAAAGGGCTGGGACATGTTTAAAATGGAGATACTTGAAGAAGGGGTGGCTCTTGTTGGCTATTATTAATCATCTGAAGGCTGTGACGTATGAAGAATGAAATAGACCTATTTTGTTTGGCAAAGCGAAAGTAAAAACAAGTAGAAATTATTACAGGTTGATACATTTTTTGACCCTAAAAAGAGGAATAAATTTCCAGTCCTTAGCTCGATCTCACAAAATAAACTACCTATATTGGAAGTAAGTTCAATACTTGTATTGGAGGTAACACAGGTCACAGTGATGTTGTAGCTAGGATCGTTGAATTTGGATTATAAGTCTGAAATGTCTGTGATCCCATGACTCTGATACAAAGAGTATATTGAAGAATTATAGACATTAGTTTCCTTGGCATGCTTAGCCACAACATGTGACAAAATGCCATCAACCAGCAAAGCTGTGCAAATCTTTTCTTCAGCTTCCTTCTTCTCCATTCCATACTATTATGGGTAAGAAGACCAGTAGTTTCAGCTTCCAGAGAGAAATACCCTGGTGAGCCCCACATGAATAAAAAAAAAAAAGTTTAAGTACTTTAAACAGAACCTTAGAAAACATGTTTCCGCAGTAGATTTACTTATTATAATCTAATAGCAATCTACTTTGGGTTTAAGGCAACTCTTTTCAACTTTAGTCAAATAAGTCAATTTCAGTTTTCCCACAAACCAAAAAACAACTATTGTCTTGTTCCCACCTGTCAAAATGTCTTAGGTGAAATCAAATTTGCAAGGAAGATATCTTGTTACATGTTCTTTTTTTGTTGTTCTTTCTGATTTACCTTTCTTCTTTCTCTTTCTATGGAGACTAAACCAATTTATTTCTCACAACATTTATTTTGAGAAAAGAGATAACTAATTTACAATAATCCCTTGGAGGAGGAAAGAAATCAAATGCATAAAAAAATAGACCCAGGAAGAAGTTCTTTCCTCATTATGCTATTTTGTGTTCCTAATTTTGCAAAACAAGCAAATGAAAGAAAGGTCTGATTACAACAGTAATTATATCAGAGAAATTTAAATGCCCTAAATTTAGAAATACAACCTAAACTAAGCATGTGTGGCTGCTAGACTATGTATTGAACCCAAAAACATAAAGACTTTTTATCATGCAGACCCGTATTTGAGTGCTGCCTGTACCATTTATTAGCTGTATGATTCTGGGCAATTTATGTAAGCCATCTGAACCTCAGTTTACTGAATTTGTAAACTAGGAATCATAAAAAAAATACCTGTTTTATAAGATTTTATGATGATGCACACTTGACCTAGGGCTACCCGGTTCTAGTGTAAGTATCCACTGAAAGCTTGTGATTATTTTAATTGACTTGAGGGAAGATTACGCCTATAGCTTTACTAATATCTTCCTTTTGGATAGCTCCTTAGGTGTAGATTTTGAAAGATGAGCAGTGAACATTATTTAAAGTGATACTGTGGTTTATATTTGCTAAAACTTTTTCGTGAGTTACTTTATGCAATGATTCCCCGCCCCCCCTTGTAGAGAGGTAGAAGAGTAGATTAAAGAGGAAAAGTTGAAAAGGATGCTTGAAAACCCTGACTGCCTTTTAATATTTTTGATTCCTGTTCAACTGGAAATTTTAAAGGGAAATAGAGCCAAGCAGGGCAGTGGATACAGTTATCAATAAATGATAGATGCAGTTGAATGTAGAGTAAATGTGTGGGTCTTTGGGTGAGTGAAAGACTGAATCTCTCTGTGGAGCAATACACATTTTAAGAATGTGTGCTTTCTTTTAGAAGTTGTGATTCAGTCATTATTTCAATTCAAAATTTGAAAAGGTTTTTTTTTTTGTTTTTTGTTTGTTTGTTTTTTACTTCAAACAGGATTGATGATGATCTGAGGAAATATGATTCCTCGTATGTAGCATAGGGAAGCAAAATATAAAGTGGATTTACCAGAACTACACAGGAGATGAAAAACATTTTTTCACGGCAGAGGATGTTAGAGTAGGAACAAGAAGTAAGTTCTAGTCATAACCTTGTGACACATCTGTGTGCTTTGGGGCATGAATTTATATTTTGGGGTCCTAATTCCCTCATATGGAAAACATGAGACTGGACTAGATACTCTCTTAAAGTTCTTTTCATTTAGAAACACCCACAATTCTAAGAATTCTATGAAATTATATTTTTTAAGGCTAACCACATATTTTGCCCATATACCATGATACAAAAATGACTTATTTCTCAAAATCCATTTGAAGGACTATTAGAATTAAAATTACCTGAATTGATTGTTAGAAATGTTGATTTGGGAGTACCAACCTCAGTCCCAAAGCATCAAGAGTATTGGCTATGGGATCTAGAAGCTGTATTTTTAATGAGCTTTCCAAGCAATTCATAGCTCTGTTAAAACTTGGCTGTTACGCTGCCTTCGGCTCTGGTCATGATCCCAGGGTCGTGGGATCGAGCCCCACATCGGGCTCTCTGCTCGGCAGGGAGCCTGCTTCTCCCCTCCCCTCTCTGCCTGCCTCTCTGCCTACTTTGTGATCTCTGTCTGTCAAATAAATAAATTTTGGAAAAAAAAAACAACTTGGCTGTTAAATTTAAGAACAATTACTTTGTTATTAAAGATCAAATATGATTTTTTTACATTTTTAAAAGATTATTTATTTATTTATTTGACAGAGAAATAGCACAAGCAGAGGAAGCAGCAGGCAGAGGGAGAGGGAGAAGCATACTCTCTGCAGAGTAGGGAGCCCGATGTGGGGCTCAATCCCAGGATCCTGGGATCATGACCTGAGCCAAAGGAAGATGCGTAACCATCTGAGACACCCAGCCTCCCCTCAAATATGATTTTTGATTAATGTAATATCTTTAGATAAAGGTTTTTTATTTATGACAAAGCCATTTTACTCTGCTACTTGATATGAATGAAGATTACAAAAAGAAAATAATGAGATGAAGGAATTTCTTATTTTTTTAATCTATATTTTTGAGTAAGCAGAGTTATTGATTGAGGAAGAATCTTAATGGAAACAATGTAAGTAAATGGCTGAAACACTTATTTTTATGCATTAAAATACTTATAAAATGTGAATAAGCACACAGAAAAAAATTTCTCAGACACTTAATAATTACTTCTAGAAAATGGAAAATGTGTTAGCTCCAGAATTTTGTGAATATTGAATAAAGAACATATTATAAATGGGTAAGGGGGAAAGAAAAAACACTTTAGAATTTAATCTAGTCATCTTCAGAATAGTTGTTCCCAAATAAGTCCCTCAAACTTACAACTAAGTCAGACTAACGATCAATAGCATTTTTTACACAGCTGAAATATACAAGTAATTTTTTTAAAAAAGTTTTCTTAAGATCTAATTCTCATGCTATGAATGCATCCACTGAAAGTGTGCATTTCAGTGTTTTTTAGTGTATACACATGGTGTGCAACCATCCCAGGCAAGTGTTTTTTAACCACTTAAAAGTCTTTCCATTTTTAGGAAGATGCTTGCTCAGGTACTACTCTCCCAGCTGACACCATACATTCCAAACAAGCAATTTCACTCAGCATTTTATTGACAAACCACTTTTATCAGAATGCCGGGGGCTATCTGGGTACAATTCCGTGAAAGAGTGATTTTGAACTCACACTGGATCATTCGGGGCTCCAAAGTAAATTCACCTGAAAGCTTATTTAGTGTGAATGAGGGTTGCCATGCTGCTTGATGAATGTGAAGCTGAAGAAGATTGATGACAGAAAAGAGGTGGGGGGCTTCCGACGGACATGCTGCAAGGGCACAGCTATCACATTTGATTAAGGACTGCTCTGGGGGTTAGATGCTCTTTGATGCTAGATTATTAAGCAATTCCCACCTCCCCAAAGGACATACACAATTCTGTAGAGTGTCTTTTGGGCATCCTTATAGTGTGTGTGTGTGTGTGTGTGAGAGAGAGAGAGAGAGAGAGAGAGCATCATTCTACTGTAGGTAACAAAAAAAATTGTCAAAAAGTTCCTCTTATTAATGAAGATACTATTAGGAGAAAAATGATAAAAGGTACACAGGAAAGAAAAGGATTTACGGTAGTTCCTTCAAAGAATAATTGCTATTTAAAGTGATGGGTTTGCCATTCCTGCTTCAGTCAGGGGCTCACACACTTGCTTAGAGCTTTTTTGGTTTTTAATTTATACTGGTAGCAGTTACTATTTGGCTTCTTACTTCCTTGTCTAATATTTGGAGGTGTAGTTAATAAAAGATTAAGGTGTCTGTCATGGTGCAGCTGCTCTGATAATTCTGAGCAACTCTTACATTCATATTTAGCTCCATATTGTGTATGTGTCCTCTTGTGAATTCAGTTATTGCCTTTAGAAAATAATTGGCTCTTTGTAGTGTCAGGAAATTTGTTTTATTGTATAATACGTTCCTCTCCCTCGACATCAAAATTCAAGAAAAGAAAAGCCATATATCAGCAAAATGCCTAAAATCTGACCATTGTATTTTGTACTAAGGAAAGCTAAGTATTCCTTTGTGTGTGAAATGGCAAAGAGGCGCAGACTGTTTGGAAAATCAAAACAGCTGTGTTTTCTACCCAGCCCAGGCATGGGAGAATGTTTGCATAACTCTGGAAAAGTTACAGAAACTGTGACTTTATTGTCAGACTCTTTAAAGTTCTTGTGTGATAGTATTTATTTTACCAACATGGAATCTGTAATCAAATCAAAGCTGTGTGTTGCTATATAGCTATTTTAAGTAGTTTTAAATAAATTTAATAGAAATAATATATAATAATTATATGTGTGATAAATGTGTGTCTTTGGCTGTGTATGGGCACGTGTGTATTTTATCTAGATTTTTTTTTTAAGAGCCACCTATTTGGTTCTTATTCTTGAATTGCTAGTCTTTCTAAGACTGATCTAATTAAGAGAAACCAAATCTCTGACCTAGATATTCAGAATGATATATGACTTGCTCATTGTTATTTCTTAGGTTATTTCATCCCAGGATGCATGTGCAAACAGAGAAAGTTAGAGGGACATAATATATGTAGATATATTATATATATGTGTTTTATGGGTAACAAAGTAGGATCACATATTAAAGGCAGAACTAAAAGGCTTGTAATTAATAAGCATTCTCAGCAATCTTTCACTACAGTTCTTAGAACTTACTTATTTTGGTTTATAAAGTATAATATGCAATATGTTGGTGCTCAGAGCTTCTGTTTTTTCATGACTTGAATAATCTCAAAGTACCTCAAGTTATAACCAGCCTCTTCTTAAATTTTTAATTTTAAATTTTTTCTAGCCTCTCTTTTTAAGGAAAAAATAAATTAGCTTAGGTTCTCTCACAAATTTAGCATTGTTAATTAATTCAACCTTATTCCATTATACAATTAGAATTTAAACTCATGGTCTCTACACCTGCCAACAATGAAATGCAATGAAAAAATAATGTTGATGATGATTTAAAATGACTTGCCCATAGTAAAACAGTAAATGGAAGGGAAAAGGCTCCTTCTGGGTAAGAGACTTGAATGGAAATCAAAATTAAGCAGTTGGCTCAAATAAATTTTCATTCTTAATTTATACTGTTTTTAAATTTCTTTCTTAATGACTTAAGTAGTCAGTGGATTTGCATGTTAATTACTTGTTTATACTAAGTATCTTTTAGAAGTTTTTTTTTTAAAGTTTTTAATTTTAATTCCAGTACAGTTAACATACAGTCTTATATTATTGGTTTCTGGTATACAATATAGTGATTCAACAATTCTTTATATTACTCAGTGCTCATCGTGATAAATACAGTCTTAATCCCCTTCACCTATTTTACCCATTGCCCTACCTATGCTCCCTCTGGTAAGCATCAGTACTCTATAGTTAAGACTCTGTTTCGTTTTTCTTCTTTAAAGATTTGTTTATTTATTTTAGAGAGGTGGGTGAGGGGCTAAGGGAGAGGAAGAGAGAAAATCCCAAACAGACCCCACTGAGCCCAGAACCCAGGGGGGGCTATATCTTGCAGCCGAGGATCGTGACCTGAGCTGAAATCAAGAGTCCATCTATCTACTGACTGAGCCATGCAGGCACCCAAGTCCATTTCTTTCTTTCTTTTTTTTTTTTTTTTAAGATTTTATTTGTTTGACAGACAGAGATCACAAGTAGGCAGAGAGAGAGAGGAGGAAGCAGGCTCCCCGCTGAGCAGAGAGCCCAATGTGGGGCTCAGTCCCAAGACCCTGAGATCATGACCCGAGCCGAAGGCAGAGGCTTTAACCCACTGAGCCACCCAGGCGCCCCCACCCAAGTCCATTTCTTAGGGAAAAAAAAAAGAGAGAGAGAAAGTCTGTTTCTTGATTTCTCTCTCTTTTTTCCTTTGCTCATTTGTTTTGTTTCTTAAATTTCACATATGAGTGAAATTATATGGTATTTGTCTTTCTCTGACTGACTTATTTCACTTACCATTATACTCGATAGCTACACCCATTTTGTTGAAAGTGGCCAGATTTCATTCTTTTTTAAGGCCATTATGTATGTGTATATCACATCTTCTTTAGCCACTCATCTATTGAGGGACACTTGGGCTGCTTCCATGACTTGGCTGTTGTAAATAGTGCTGCAGTAAACATAGGGGTAAATATATCCCTTTGAATTAGTGTTTTTGTATTTTTAGGGTGAATACCCAGCAATAGAATTACAGGATTGTAGGGTAGTTCTATTTTTAAATTACTGAGGAATCTGCATACTGCTTTCCACAGTGGCTGCACCAATTCCAACAACAGTGTTTGAGGGTTCCTTTTTCTTTACATCCTTTCTAACACTATTTCTTTTGTTTTTGAGTTTACCTATTCTGACAGGTATGAGATGATACTTCATTATAGTCTTGATTTTCATTTCTCTGATGGTGAGTAATGTTGAGCAAGTTTTCATGTGTCCACTGGTCATCTGTTTTGTCATCTGTTTTGATGTATTGGTCATCATTTCTTTGGAGAAATGTCCATGTCCTTGGCCTATTTTTTAATTGGATTATATGTGTTTTGAATTGTATGAATTCTTTATATATTTTGGATACTAACACTTATATCATTTGCAAATATCTTCTCCCATTCAGTAGGTTACCTTTTAGTTTTGTTGATTGTTTCCTTCACTGTGCAGTTTTTTTTTTTTTTTTAATTTTGGTTTAGTCCCAACAGTTTATTTTTGGTTTTATTTTCCTTGCTTCAGGAGACATATGTAGAAAAATTTTGCTAAAGCCAATGTCAAAGAAATGACTGCATGTGTCCTCCTCTAGGATTTTTATGTTTTTTTATGGATTTTTATGGTTTCAGGTCTCACATTTAGGTTTTTTATTCATTTTGAATTTATTTTTGTGTATGGCAAAAGTAAGTGGTCCAGGCGAAGTGTTTTGCTTGTAGTTGTCCAATCTTCCCCAGAAAAAGAGACTGTCTTTTTCCCATTGCATAGTTTTTCCTCCTGTATTAAAGTTAACTGACCATATAATTGTGGGCTTATTTCGGGGTTTTCCATTCTGTTCCATTGATCTATGTGCTTATTTTTGTATCAGTACCATATTGCTTTGATTACTACAGCTTTTTAATATAACTTGATGTTCGGAATTGTGATGCCTCCATCTTTTTTCTTTTTTCAAGATTGTTTTAATTATTCCAGGTCTTTTGTGAATCCATACAAATTTTAAGATTGTTCTAGTTCTGTGAAAAATGCTGTTGGTAGATTGCTTTGGATAGTACAGATATTTTAGCAATGTTTGTTTTTCCTGTCTATGAATGCAGAATGTTTTTCCATTTCTTTGTGTCATCTTCAATGTCTTTCATCAGTGTTGTATACTTTTCAAAATATAGGTCTTTCACCTCTTTGGTTAGGTTTATTCCTCAGTATCTTATTATTTTTGGTGCAGCTATAAATGGGATTGTTTTCTTAATTTCTCTTTCTGCTGCATCATTATTAATTTGTAGAAATGCAATAGATTTCCATACATTGATTTTGTACCCTGAAACTTTACTGAATTCATCTATCAGTTCTCCTAGTTGTTTGGCGGAGTCTTGAGGGTTATCTATATACAGTATTATGTCATCTTCAAATAGTGAAAATTTTACTTCTTCCCTACCAATCTGAATGCCTTTCTCTTCCCCCCACCTCGTCCCTTCCCCCGTTTGATGTGGCTAGGACTTTCAATACTATATTGAATAAAAATAGTGAGACTGGACATTCTTGTCTTGTTCTCTTTCAGAAGTTTTAAAAGTTGACTTTCTTGAAAGTAGGTCACCAAAATGTGATTATAATATTCATTTTGTCTCTTTCTACACTGCTAAGTAGAATAAAAAATTTGTTGATGATATATAAATAAACTTTCAAAATAACCACAATAATCTGTTTTAACTGTTTATTTTTTAATGTAATACGACAAACTTTGATCTAAGTTTCTTGGGTACATTTTGGGATGCTGTAACTCACCAAAGCTGGGTGTTTAAAGAAAAAGTCCTTGAAAATTTGTTCAAAAAAATGTACTGGAAAGAATCCATAGAAATTAACCAAAGTGAAACAAGGTTAGACAAAGAGAGCTTGAAAAACCTTTTTATTAATATGAAACCTGAGTATAATATTTTCAACTTAGTGCTGTTCAAAATATTCCTGGCAAAATGTTCTGAGTTAAATTTGAAAAAATAATTGATGCATACTTTCATAATTCAGTGTTTTAGTAAATTCAGTATTTTAAGAAAATACCTAATTTAGCCAACTCAAGGCATGATTTGACTTTTTTTTAGAAACAAGACCCTGTAGTCTTAAAACTAATTTAATTATATTTTTTACTGTTGAGGTAGGTTATCTGGAAGTGGATTTGGAAGTTTTAAATAGTTTAAATTGAGGTGGATGGAAACAATCACAAATGGAAATTGATTCTTGCTGAAAAGTACCCAAAGAACTCCGAGATTCTAGCCTATTAAAATAGGATAGAATTTATTTAGGATCTTGATGATTTAGTAAAAGAGTTTAAAAAATAGTTAATGAAATTTATAAATGGGTTGTAAATTGGCAGATGTTACCAGAGCTATTAAAAATAAAGAAAAAAATTTTAAGAGAGATATGAAGAAAGACAATGTGAAAATCCACTAAATGGGGGACGCCTGGGTGGCTCAGTTGGTTGAGCAGCTGCCTTCGGCTCAGGTCATGATCCCCACGTCCTGGGATCGAGTCCCACATCGGGCTCCTTGCTCAGCGGTGAGCCTGCTTCTCCCTCTACCGCTGCCTGCCACTCTGTCTGCCTGTGCTTGCTCCTGCACTCTCTCTCTATCTGACAAATAAATAAACAAAATCTTAAAAAAAAAAAAAGAAAGAAAGAAAATCCACTAAATGAATGACCCTAGAAAACAAAATTAAGTTCTGATATTTAGGGATGTTGGTAAAAGTGCCATCCTAAGCAATTTCATGATATTCATAAAATGACACATTAATTCTGCTTTTACACAGATGGGATAGAAGAACACAGCATTTAATCACAGTCTGATTTATTATTTTAAATTGAGGCATTTTAATATCAAAATATATATATTCCATGGTATCAGTAAAATGAAATAGTTAACCAAAAAAAAAAAAAAGAGAGAGAGAAAAAGAAGGAAAGAAAAGAAAAGAAAAAGATAGTAAGGTTAGAGTATAAGAGTGTATTTATTCACCTAAGTGGTACAGTTGACATATTCTGAGGTATATGTAATATGTGACAATTAAATTATACAAGGTAAAAAACTGTCACAAAATGAGCCCCAGGGGCAGAATTTATTAATTTCTCAAAAGCTAGTTGTGAGAGCTTTCGTTTGACATCATTCATTTGCCATATTTGATATTCGGATAGTTTATATTTAAACTTAACTGAGATCAGTTTTGTAAAGTATGTTTTGAGAAGCACTGTATTGAAAATATACATAGATTCAT